>JARHVA010001463.1:3132500-3352500 GCA_037957365.1 Torreya grandis | reverse complement strand
CCACATCATTCTTTCTTGATAAGTTCTCCTTTTCAATTGAACGTTCATCTTCTTCCATAAATGTAATTGATTATCATTCACAAAAGGAGAGGGTGGGATGGAAATATACTTCATTATCTTTCTTGAAAACTACTACTATTTCCTTATAACTTGGTATTTTATGAGAATAAGGTTAATTGGATGCTTCTTGGATATCTATAGCTTGAATGGTAAATGAAGGGCTTGTGGGTTTATAGGCTCTCTTGGCTTGACATCCAACATCGTTCCTCCATCTTGCTATTTATTTTTCATATTAATAGTCTCCTTTCAACTTATAAATCCATTCAGTGTGACTTTTACAATTGTTCTCTCTCTTGACTTTGGATAGTCAAAAGAGAAGATTGATTTTCAAATCTTGGGATGGTATAATTAAGATTCATGTTACAAGAAGGCCTAAAAGGTGGAATGGTCTTGGGATATTGAGGAAGGGTGAATTTATTTTTAATAGATATAGGTTTCTCTTGAGGAATACAAGTCTTCCAACTTGGAATATTAGAGCTAGTGAACTCATTAAGAGACTCATTCAGCTTATTTTGATGTTTTATTACAACTTGGAGGAGATTTGGAGCAAAGAAAGGTTGAATTAGGATATGAAAAGGCTCATAGGACTTAATAGATTGATTTTACCCTACTCCCATCTCATTATCCTATCTTCTACTAAGTATATCATCTTCTTAACCTCTAGTTTTTCATTGATTATGTGATCATCCTTCTCAACACCTACCCACACTCGCCAAAAGCCTTGTAAGATTTGTTTAACCTATTGAATGGGATAGATAGGATAAGATACACCATTTTATACTTATCTATAAATTATTTTCATCATCTTTACAAGGTCTAGTATGGTTTTCTTAGAGCTATATAGTAATGAAGGAGAAACATAGCTTTGAAAATGTTGATTAGAGGGATAGGTATGTTTTTTGTCAAATTGGTAGGAAGTTATTTGAGAGATAATTGAGGAGAAACCATGAAAAAAATCAGCTTGACAAGACTGATATGAAGGTATATACGAATCATTTTGATCATATGAGTAATGATACATACCAATTTTTTACTTTGAGGCACTTAGACTACCTATACCATCTAAGATTCATTTAGAGTAGCCATTAGTGCTTGAATTGTTTCCTCTAAAGGATGATGTATTGAAGGATAGTGTATGTAAATGGCAATATAAATGATATATAAATAAATAATAAATTGGAAAATATAAATCATACTTAGACTTTTGATTATTGATACATTAGATATATAGGATGATGACCAACATGAATCTGTTAGACCTATCTAATGGATGTCTTACCATAATAATATCACTAGGGAGGTTCCAAAGCCTCAATTTAAAAAAAAACTATGAAATAAACCTAACTAGGTATTATGTTTTCATATTTACTAAACTAATAACAAGTAAAGTAAAATCTAATCTAGTTCTCACCAAAGTTTGTGGCACAAAGTGGGGGTAATAAACATAAAAAAATAAATATGCATAGAAGACATATACTCACATAAATTTATATGAAATCTTAATGCATGGGAGAGAAGTAAAAATGATAATTTATATACTCTTATAAAAGAGGAACAACATTATGAATACTTACATTTGAATATAAACCCACCGAGCTTCAATCTCTTCCTTGGACAAAGTGCTTTGCAAGAGATTTTTATGATATGTAAGGATGACAAGGACAAATCATATCTAGGATACATAACCTATCAATGCATCTAAAAGACTTATCTACAAGATACGATCTGTATCTCTAAATAAATTATGAAACCCTAAACTATGCTCTTCAAGTAGAATAGTGGATAAGTAGATGAATAAGTTATATCTCTTATTCTTATCTTATCTAATAAATGACAAAATGGATGTGTTTATATAGATGAATTTAACCAAAGTCCTTTCCAAAATTTTAGGCTAACAAGGTCGACCCAATTGACCTTGTATTGCTATTGATAAAAAATACATTAGGTCTCAATCTAGGTTGGTCAGGGGTCGACTTAGACCCCAAATAAGTTTTATCAATTAGATTACAAGGTTGATGGGGATGATAGTGTAATGTAAATAGTCAAGAAAAGATTGATTTTAGGCTAGGGAAGGGCTAATAAAGGTAGGCAATAACTAAAGGAGGGTGCAATATAGGATTAAAATCTTAGGGGAATGTTTTAATGAGATGGGTGTGTATATAGAAAGTGGTAGTATAGGTAAAAAAATCCTTCAAAGTACCAATGGTTTACCCACCCCTTTCTCAGTGCACCCTTTAAGATGTGCACTCAGAGAGATTGAGACTCAATGGATTCCTGTAAGAGAGAAATCATGAATAATTGATAAATTTTTAAAACATTATGTGTATATATATTACCCACTCGAATATCATCATGTGTCACATAGGTGCAACACATGATGGAGCTTCAAGAAAACATAGTGACAAACAATATTGAAGCTAAATAAATTGTAGTAAGGAACAAATAAGATAAATGAAATGATAGAATTGAACAACACATACCGTTACTTACATTAGTGTTGTAGATAAATAAAGAGATGCAAGAAATGTGAACGTGTCCAATGTAGAGAATATTAAGTGAACCCATAGAAGTTAGTTGAAAAAAAGAAAAAAAATGAAATTTTTGTAATATAGACATATAATAGGTGAAAATATTCTCTATGAGTCAGGATTCCATAATATTTATGGTTTAGAAAATATCTAGTATAGACAAAAATATGATCAAAATATGAAATATGACGGTAAATATTTGAAAGGTAAATAATTTTTAATAGCAAATATAAGTAAGGCAAAAAATAATTCATTTGTTATTTTTATTATTTTGAGAAAACAAAGCTTTGAGAGATCTGGTGATACATACCTAGGGATATGATATATTAATGTATATGGGTTGATGGAGCTATTGACATGTGGCACACATCCCTCTTAGTTATTTATATGGGTCCAATATATTAAGATAATTGAGTAACTTGTGGAATTAGTGCATTGAGTAATGGTTGACCTACATTGGGATTAGGAGGTTACCCCTCTATTGTTAGTTAAATAGATATCTATATATAAGATATGATTATAATTATAAATAAATTAGGTAAGTGTTGAGTCTTATATTTTGTAGAAGGATATTGGAGGTTGTCCCTTTAAAGATACATTGTGTTGTTATTCTTTTCTAAAAGAGTATTGTATGGTGTTTTACTACCTTAAGGCTATTCTATTTCTACATATATTGAATATTTGGGCATCTTGGCCCACCAATATCTATTGTGTTGTGTTCATATACATTATATTTTATATTATTTTCAAATATTATAAGTGTGGATCATAACAAGTGGTATCAAAGATTCGATTTGGGTGATTTGTGTTGGGAAAAACCCTAGTTTTATGGAATCATTAATATATTATAATTGTTTAGGAATTTTTGTACATTTTTTCTTGAAGTTTAAGAATATTTCAATAAAGACAATAAAAAATCAAGGTTTTATGATCCATTTTGAGGGAGTTATTTCTATTTTGGGGTTTGTAATAAATTTGGCATTTCTATCACAATATAAATAATATTTATTTGAAAATTTTATTGATAATGTATCAACATACAAGGGAGATACATTAAAATGTTTGGAATTTTTTGAATTTTTTTGAATGATTTATTATGAATTTATGATTTTTATAGATTCATTCTACAATCTGATTTTTTTGGATTTTTTTCAAAAATAATTCAATGAAATTTCAATGTCATACTTGGAAGATAGAGTAAAAATTTTGGACTGTTTGGATTAGTTTCGAATGATTTATCAACATTTTAGGGTATTTTATTATCCCTAGGTTTTTTTGTGTATCATGAAGTTGTAAGCATTTTTAGGGGGGATTATACTGATGCGAGAGAATGGTAGCTCCTTTTTAAAGAGAATGATACTCAAAAATGTTTGTGGGAAATTTGCTTGTTTCTTTATTTATCTAGTCATGAACAACATTGGTTTAGATAGTTTAGTTTCACACAAGGGTATTCTTCATGGGAAGAAATGGAATAGGTTTTCTTAGATCGATGGGATATAAAATAAAAAGAGGATGAAGAAGAGGAAGAAAATAATGATGGTAATGAAGAATATAATGGAGATGACGAAGAAGAAAAATTGGTGGAGGAAAATAATGACAATGAAGAAAAAATGCAAGTGATGGTGAAGAAGAAGAAATCGTGAATAATGATAATGGGGAGAGTACAGATGGTGGAGAAGGAGAGGTAGAGGATCTAAAAGAAGAAGAAGAATAATTGGATGATAAGGGTTCAAATAATTTGGTTCTAAATAAATCTGAGTCAATTTTATAGTTTCATGGATGCATTAAAAATAAGAAGGTTGTTGTGTTTGTAAGCCCTACCAGCAACTATAACTTCATCAATATGAATGTTGCCTAACATTTACATGATCAAGTAAATAATATAAAAGACATTCATATACATGGTAAGATATTCCAGTGTTTGAATATTTTAAGCTCATTATGGAAAAATATGTTTTACATTCAAATTTTTATGCTTTGGATATAAGTGGTGTGGACATAGTTCTTGGATATACATGGTTAGAAACTTTAGGAACAATCAATATTAAATTTAAAAATAAGTTCATTAAGTTTGGTATAATAAAAATAAGGTCACTTTAAAATATGTCATAGTGGGAAAGGCACCAATAATAATCAAGGTAAATCATGAGGATGAGATTGAAACAAGTGACAAAGAGCATGAGGAAAATTCAAATGATAAATGAAGAAACAATACAATAAAAAATGGAAACTTTATCTACTCAAGAGATAAAGAAGAAAAAGATGAAGAATTAGAATAAAATGTGGATAAGATCAAAGTATAAGAAAAATTTGAGTTATATATTTAACCACATCATCATGAGAGGAAGCAATCATGCAGCCATGTGAGGGAGTGTCATAACAACAAGCACTTTGTCTATACAAGAAATCAGAGTTCAAATAGCTATGGCTATGAATGTAAGCTAAAAATGAACTATTATGGTCAGGTATGGAATTAGAGTAGCATATAGGCCTATGGAACATTAAATCAATGGGTAAATCACTATGACTATGCATGGAATAATAACTACTATGGTTATGAATGGAATCAGAGTAGCGTAATAGAATATGGTACAAGGAATAAAAGGAGGAATAATTATTCATGGACACCAAGGAAATGTAGTTATGATCATGAATAGAATTAGAGTAGCCCATTGGAATTTAGAAACAAGGTTGGAAAGTTATCACCTACCAAGATCACATACGGGTGGTTACATGATCAATCTTAAAGACAACTGTGTAAAGATTTGAAGTACACTTTGGGGATGAAACATGTCAAAGAGAGAAGTAATGTTATGTACCTAAGGATATGATATATTAATGTATATATGTTGATATATATGGTGACATATGGCACACATCCCCCTTAGTTATATGGGTCCAATATATTAGGATAATTGGTAACTTTTGGAAATAGTGCATTAGGTAGTGTTCAACCTACATTAGGATTACGAGGTTACCCATATATTTTTAGTTAGATAGAGGTATATATAAAAGAGATTGTTATCATTATAAATAAATTAGGTAAGTGTTGAGTCTTATATTTTATAGAAGGATGTTGGAGGTTATCCCTTTGAAGAGACATTGTTGAGTTATTCCTTCCTAAAGGAGTATTGTATGGTGTTGCCCTACCTTAAGGGTATTTTATTTATGCATATATTGAATATTTGGGCATTTTGGCCCACTAATATCTATTGTGTTATGTGGATATATATCATATTTTTAATTATTTCCAAATATTATAAGTGTGGATCAAACCAAGAAACCTTATCCTTGTCCTCCATGATAAAATTAATCTTATTCATTACATTTGAAAATCTACAATTATAGTTCCATACCGATTCTCCAATTCATTTCCAAATCTTCTTAATATCTTGAATGGTTTAACTTGAGTACTTATTAATCTTAAACTATATAATTAGTCTCTTTAACTTGTTGAATATTTAGGGAATTAACATCTCTTTTATAAATAAACTCCAAGGCTCGACCTGTTAAGGCTCCTATGAGTTCACACTTCTTTACATCTTCAAATGTTACTCTTTTAACTTTCCATTTCATGTCATAGGTTTAAAAATAATTTTTAGAGTTTGTAGACCCATCATATTGTGTTAAAGTAATAAACATGCCTATATTAAATTCCATATTTGGTGCACTTGTAATTTATACTACCATCTTATACACATTAGATCCTATTACTACATACTTCTACACACTAGTAAGTAATAGTACAATTTTTTGCACATTAGTAATCTCTATTATAGGATTTTATGCACTAGTAACTACTAATTTAGGATTTTCCGCACTAGTATCTACTTCAAAAAAATTTGCCCTAGTTTTTATAGGTGTCTTAAAATTAATCTCAAAAGTGAATATAGCCTCTTCTAACCTCTTCTTATCTATTAATTTCTTAGTCTATGCACTAAGTTTACCAAAATTTTCCATAGTGATTCCAACTATCTTCAACTTGTCCCTTCCTTTGCACTTTGTGTTCTTCTAAATATTGACAAATTAGACTCAAGGGATGCATACTCAAGAAATGAATGATATTTGTCTTCAACTTATTTTTTTTGTGATCTTGAACCTACTATGTACCTAGAGATATGATATATTAATGTCTATGGGTTGATGGATATGAAAACATGTGGCACACATCCCCCTTAGTTATATGCATCTAATATATTAGGATAATTAAGTAACTTGTGGAATTAGTGCATTGGGTAATGGTTGGCCTACATTGGGATTAGGAGGTTACCCATCCATTATTACTTAGATAGAGGTATATATAAAGGAGATGATTATCATTGTAAATAAATAAGGTAAGTGTTGAGTATTTTATTTAGTATAAGGATATTAGAGGTTATCCCCTCAAAGAGATAATATGAACTTATTCTTTAATAAAGGAGTATTGTATGGTGTTACCCTACCTTAAGGGTATTCTATTTTTGCATATATTGAATATTTGGGAATCTTGGCCCACCAATATCTATTATGTTGTGTATATATATATTATATTCTATATTATTTCCAAATATTATAAGTGTCGATCATAATAAGTGGTATTAGATCTTCAATTTGGGCAATTTGTATGGGGTGAAACCCTAGTTTTGTGGAATCATTAATATCTTGAAATAAGCTGTGAATTTTTGTACAAATATTTTACTAGAGATTAATAATATTTTAAGAAATTCACATAAAAAGACATAGATTTTTATGGTTAGTTTTAAAGGATTTATTAATATTTTTGTGTTTGTACTCATTTCATCATATTGGCCGAAATATAGGGAATGTTTTTGTGGAACTTTTACTGATGTAAAATAATACATGAAATATATAGAAAAAAATTTAGATTTTTTTGAAACGTTTAGACTATGTTTTTACAATTTTATAATTTTTCATAGATCTACTCTATAGGCTAAAATTGTTGGAATTTTTTCATAAAATGTTTATTAAAGTTACACTACCATAAGTGTAAGCTACGTTCAAAATTTGAGACTATTTTTATTAGTGTCACATGAGTTATGAAAATTTTAGGGTTTTTTAATTAACCCTAGTTTTATTTTTCTCTCTTCTAAATCATGGGTCAAATAGATTATAAACAATGCAAAAATATAATGGGGAGTTTTAAAAAATACAACATATATTGGAAAAGTATGTTGTGGAGAAAATGGGCATGTGGGTAAATAAGAGGCTAATAATGATAATTGAGAAGAGATTACAAATGAAGAAGAAGATGATATAGATGATGAGCATACTGATGATGAAGAGGGAACTATAGAGGATTCGGGGGGAGAGGTTGAGGATCATGATGAGAAAAAGAGGAAAATATTTTTGATGATGGAAATGAGGAAGAGTGTGTAGATGATTATGAAAAAGAAGAAATAAAGCATTATAATGATGAGGAGGAGGCTACAGATGGTGTATAAGGAGAGGTAGAGGATATTAAAGAGAAATAAGAAATATTAGATGATAAGGGTTGAAATAATTTGGATCCAAATAAATTGGAGTGAATTTTTTAGTTTTATGGATGTATTCAAAAGATGAAGGTAATTTTGTTCATAAACCCTAATAGCAAGTATAATTTCATCAACGTGGATGTGGCCCAACATCTACATGTTCAAGCAAAGAATATGTAGGAGGCTCAAGAAGATGGTAAGAAAATTCTAGTTTTTAAGATTTGAAGCTCACTATGGACAAATATGTTTTGCATTCAAATTTTTATGCTTTAGTTATGGATGGTGTGGATATAGTTCTTGGATATCCATGGTTAATAACTTTAGGAGCAATCAATATCAATGTTTAGAAGAAGTTGATGAAGTTTTGGTATAGGAAAAAAATGTCACTTTACAAGATATTATAGTTGGAAAGACACAAAGAATAATCAATATAGAGCATGAGGATGATATTGAATCAAGTGAAGAAGAGCATGACGAATATTCATATGAGGTCATAGATGAAAAAATAGTCTAAGAAGAGCATAACATTTCATATACTCAAGATGCAAAGGAACCACCAAATGAAATGGTGGAAGAGGTGAAATGAAATTTTGATATTTTTAAAGTATCAAAAAAAGGAGGCATATCGACACCCACATCATCATGAGAGGAAATAATCATGGAGCCATATGGGGACTATCATAACAATAATCACTTTGGCTATATAATAAATCAGAGTACCAATCACTATGTCTATGCATTAAAGACAAATAAGATCTACTATGGTCAAGTATGGAATCATAGTAGTAGAACAACTTATAGAACATTGAATTAGTGGAAAAATAACTATGACTATGCATAGAAGATTAACTACTATGGTCATGCATGAAATTGAAGTAGTGTAACAAAATATGATACATGAAATCAAAAAAGGAATAATTATGCATGGACACCAAGGTAGTACAATTATAATCATGAATGCAATCAACGTAGCATAATATAATTTTTAAATAATATTGGAGAGTTATCACCTACCAATATCACATATGGATGGTTAGATGGTCAAGATTAGAGACAAGTGTGTAATTATTTAACACACACTCATTATTTAATTTCTTCTCATATTTTGTTGATGAAACATGTCAAGGAGGGAGGGAATGCTATGTACCTAGGGATATGATATATTAATGTATATGGGTTGATGGAGATACCAACATGTGGCACACATTTTCATTAGTTAGTAATATTAGTCCAATGTGTTAGGATAAATGAGTAACTTGTGAACTTAGTGCATTAGGTAATGGTTTCCTTACATTTGGATTAAGTGGTTACTCATCCATTGTTAGTTGTATAGAGGTCTATATAAAGGAGGTGAATATCATTGTAAGAGAATCAAGTAAGCATCGAGACTTCTGTTGTAATAGTATATTGGAGGTTATCCCCTCAAAGCGACATTGTGGACTTATTCCTTTATGAAGGAGTATTATATAATTTTTCCCTACCATAAAGGTGATTATTTTATTTCTTCATATATTGAGTATTTGGGCATATTGACCCACCTATATCTTTTATGTTGTGTTGATTTACATTATATTATGGATATTTACAATTATTATAAAAGTGGATCATAACACCTAGTTAGAGACTAGAGAGCCATCATGGTGAGGAAATGATAGTTGAGATGGGAAGGACACATAGTGACTGCAATGAGTACAACATAGGTAAGCAACTAGAAATTTCATTTTTTTAAATATTTTTATATAAAATTGAATTAAATATAGAAAATGACTGGTAGGCAAAATCTAGGTATTGAAATGAACCCTAAGAAATTTTTATGTAAACTAGGGGTAAAATGAGGTATTGGGTGGGAAGAATTAAGACCAATAAATACCCAAGGCATTTATGGTAAATGGTAAAATAATCATCGTTATGGATGAATAGAGTCGACTTGGTTGACTTATTCTATAAGGAGAGGGAGAATGATAAGGCCAAATATGTATCAATGGGATAATTTAATTTTCTAAGATGGGGTTGAATACGTAGTAGTGGGCTGACTTAATTGGTAAGAGAGACAAGGTAAACTATGTATAATATGGCTAATATAGTCTTTTTGACATGACCAATGTAGTATTGCTGATATAGGCTGACTATGTACAAGAGGGCCAATATAGTATCAAAAGCTAATAAAGTGGCCAATATAGTATTTATTTGGCTTATCTAGTAGGTGTAGACATCCAATTATTATCACCATTGTGTTAAAATTGTCAATCTTACTCATAATTCACTCAAACACACAATTTGGGCTAAAATCACTTAAACATGCTCAATGGTTCGAGCTTGTCATATATAAGTGTTGATATAGAATAGCATATCCCTAAATGGGGCAATGCATTTTATGTGATTATTAACTTTTCTCAAGTCATTTCTAGTTAAAATGATGAAAACACAATTTGATGCTCTGAACCATTGAATTCTTCTAATATAGAGGCACATAATATGTGCATGTGTTATTTCATGCTGACAATGTCCTAAATGGGGTATTGATCCATATGTAACTGACACCGTATTATAATTCCACTGTAATCAAATTATGACCCTATAATATGACATTCTGATGGCATTGATTAAATGAGCAACCAATTTCCAAATAATTGCATAAAAAATAATTATTCTTACTTAAGCTAATTAATTCAAATCAAGAGCTTACGTGGAAAATTCATGTAAGTTATTGAATATCTTTTAATTGGAAATTGATTTAAAATATTTACATCATCATGTGACATCATTTTTAGGGTGGCATCCATAAGCCATAAATGTAATAAATATTAGGTTTAAAGCCTCACATGCCTCTTTAAAACCCCTTCCTTCAAAATATTAATGGGGATATTTATGGATATTGCCTCCAAAATTGAATTAATTCATGGCCAAATATCCTGATCTCAAGATGGATGGTCATGGTTGATTATGACCAATTTCAAAAATCTATAAATATGAGGCCTCTCATTTATCTTTTTAAGTTCTTTTGGTTTAAACTTATTACATAGAATTATCTCCACAAGTCATCTTTGTGTAGTGTTATTATGCTTTATTTTCAATAGGATAGCATCACTATAGGAATAGAATTGATCAGATACCATGGGCCTAATTTCATTGGTGCAATGAAATAATGAATGAATATTATCATTCATCATTGATAAATAATTGATCACCAAATCAAGGGGAAAATCATGTTTTAAGCCACATTTGGAGGTGGGATTCTCTTGGGAAGGTTTGATGTTTATGCTTTCTTTTAATAGCTCTTAATTATCATTTGAAAACACCATTGATGGAGTTGGCTTAGTTAGTTATGTTATTTATGCCTTTCTTGAGTGTTCGTGACTAATGCTTGATCTAAATCACTTTAGATTCCATCTCTACATCATGACACTCCTGGTGGGACCATGCATCCTATACAATCAAGGAGAACAATTTGGCATTCTTGGATTTTCTAAAAAGTTCTTAAAAATCTCTAAAAATCAAGTTTTATCATTATTTTCCTTGTGTTTTTATTGACACATAATTTACACATTGACTAATATCAATTTACCCTAACTGGCATCATTCTTATTATAACTAGCATTAGTTCTTGTGTAAGGCAAAAAAATAGGAGAAAAACTTGGTTTTTAAGTCTTCTTGAAAGTTCTAAGTTGTTATTTGAGATTTTAGAACTTGCATGCTCTCTATCTAATCATTTTGATATAGGATTCAAAGGTTTTCTAGATATTTTATACTAACTTAGGATAATAAGTATTTTTTGAAAAAATGTGTTTTTACTTAGGGTTCGAAGGTAATCAAAATCAATTTTTATCAATTAACGTCATTTTTTTATAGCCAACATTAGTTTTATTGTAACTGACATCGATCACTATTGATTGATGTTGGTCTCTATGTAACAAAAATAAAGAAACCCAAGAGCAAGTTTTTAAATCTTTCTTTTCTCATTGATAAAATTGCTTCAAGGCAGAAGTAAACCCTTTAAAAATTACAAGTCACATGCTAAAAAAAGCACAAATTTGAAATTGTTTAAATCCTGAACTTCCCATTTGGTGCTTAAAAAGAATTTAGAGGTTTTTATGCTTAATTATTTTGTGAAATTTTTTCAAGTTTGAAACTAATGCCAAGGGGCCAATAATTTCATAGACACTTCTATTTGGTGGATTAAATTAAATAATTATTTGGCTTATGCTAGATATTTTATACTTGTGTGTTTTTTGTAAAATGAAGGATGCATGTCTACTCTCCCCCATCCCCTTTACAGAACTTGGGTGACCAAAAGTGATCTTTCCTTTGTAATTGTGCCTTATCCAAGGCATGAAAAGAAATTTGTTAAGGATCTCCCTAAAAGCCATATGGTTTGGGTGATCTAAACCCAACCTTTAAATTCTTTTCACTTGGTCATTTATTTTATGCAATTTGGCTTGTGAGAAAGAGTTGATAGTCTTTTCATGAGTTCTTTAGGGTTATGTTAACCTAGAGTTTCATATTTCAACATCATACCAACCTTGAGACATAATGGGGTATATAAAATAGGTCACTATACTATGATTTCCTTGGGATTGAGTGACTAGCCTATCTAATTATAACAAAAATCTAAGTTAAATCTAGCTAACTAGGAGATTCCACTAATAATTACATGGATGGAATCACTATACAAAAGAATAGACCCTTGCATAGTAATTTATCTTGTATGAACTTAATTTATGTGAGAAATCTCTAGTGTTAACCACATTTGGGACCATCTAGATTATATAAAATTTAGTTTTAGAACAACCCCACTTTCTGTAGACATATTATTGATGCAGGGTGAGTAGCCCAAAGTTCCATGTTATCATACAATCTCTTGGGAGAAGGAGAAATGTAAAATTTTGAGGTGTGTTATTATTTTTGTGTTGAAGCATTGTTTTTGTCATCAATGTCAAATTCAAGTCATTGATATCAAATTCAATATAATATGTCTTTAATGCCAAAGTAAGAGTTGAGGCCATGCATGGTGAGATGGTACATGACAAAGAAGTCTCTTGGCAAGAGAAAATTTGAAGGAAAATTTTTGTCTCTCTATTGAGATATAATTTGAAGGAAACATGGTAATTAATTTGAGGTTGATGGCATGTCATATTTAGGATCATGGTATAAGGTAAGCTATTATCATGTACTAGGTGTCTTGAGAAGCCTAGTTTAGTCCTGAGAGAATATGTATGCATAAAGTATAGTAAATATTTATGATTTATGTTAGTACAGACATAAGTGATTGAAAAAATATGTTTAAACATGAGAAAGATTCAAATAATCCTTCAGATGAGTTTCAAGATCAAGTTTTGAGGCTTAGTCCCTACATGAAGACCTAGTGATAAGGCAAAGGCATGGTAGCATGTTGTGTTGAGTCATATGTGATTTGTGTGAAGAAGGTTAGAAATGTGTGAGAATGGTATGAGTTAATTTGACTTGTGTACGAGGTATTGTGATTAGTGCAAGAGGTTTTAAGGTATGATCATAGTCTAAGAATGACTAGTAGTTCAAAGCATAGTCTACAAAGAGACCTATTGTGGCTTAATAAAGGGTTAAGTTCATTTCCCAAGGTGAAATATCTCTTTAAATAATTTAATTAGGTGTGATATGTTGTTTAAAGTATTTTTAATAAGTTTTAGGTCATAAAATAAAGTAAAAATCATGAAAATTGGTGTTAAGGTTTTATGTGTGCACAAAATGGGGTGTTGCAAACCTAAGAAGGAATTTCTTATGCTCATTGTCATGTGAAAGAGTTACATGAGATAATAATTATTTAATTTAATTTTGGGAATTTCTCTATATTTAATTTCTTGGCATTGGTTTTAGATTGGAGGGGAAATCCTTTATAAACTATTTCTAAGGGAAACTAGTTAAAACCCTCCTAAAACCCTCATAATGACCCAATAGGAAAGATCTTGTTGGTTATGTATTAGAATATTTTTTTTACCTATTTTTTTAATTTTAAAATTTAAATGAATCTTCCAATTTTATCTAGGTGGTTTTTTTTTATCACAATAATGAGTATAAGCTATAAGAAACCCCTTATTTCTTGGAATTTTAATGTAACAAGAAGAGTTGACCATGTCAAAGCATGAAAATGGATGGAGGATGATGTGTGATAGTTATGTTTTATGCTCATGTAATTTTATGATCACATTTTATACCTAAATTATGTTAAACTGGTCATGGAAGCTGGCCTATCGCTAAAAATGCCTAATTATCAAAATAGTGAGAAAACTTGGTAATAGTGAGAAAGACATTAGGGATTAGTTACAGATAATTAGGGATGGATAAAAATGCATGGAATAAATTTTCAAGAACTATACCTCATATCTACTTATCTATAAGTTTTATTAATGCAAACAAACATGATAAAACTTACTCTTAAAGTGATCTATCTAACACAATGAAGTTTGTGTAGGGTGAAGCTATGAGATTGGTCTATAAGACTGACATTGATATTGAATATTATAATATATATATTAAAATACTGTTATTATTATGATTAAATATCATGATAAATAATTATTATATCACAAATTTTTTCCCATATGTGTTCTAAGACTTGATCTTCTTGACTATGTTTTTGATGCTACATGTAGTTTTCTGTGTATGAGTGAAAATGTTGTTCTTGAGTATTTTTTCATAGAGTTAATGAATTCAATGTACATGATGTTTAACCTAAGGTAATAAATATTATGTGTGTGTGTGTGTGTGTGTGTGTGTGTGTGTGTGTGTGTGTGTGTGAGGTGTGTGAGTATATGTGTGTGTGTTATGACAAGTGTACCTGTTATGTGGTTCAGGTGAACTAAATGGTGTTAGGGACATAAGGTGAGCTTATATATGGTATATTTTAATTTTTTATGAATTTTTTAATCGATTTTTATAGACTAAATGTGTTCAAAGGATGCCTAAGTGAAATGTGTGCTTAGAGAAAGTCTAATTGCATTAGGTCTTTATTAGGCATAATGATGGTTTTATCCCTTAAGGGTAATGACCGACATATGTGGTGGTTATTTCACTTTTGGAACATGTTTTTTTATCTATTATAATTGTGATCCAAGTATTTATAGGTTATTATCTAAGCAATATGGGTAAGATCAAGAGTCAATTATAAAGAGAAGGCTTAATAGGCCCAATTTGACTAGTTAGAATATAAAGGACTTGAGTGAATGATATAGGGATTTGGAAACCAAATAAATGGATTAAGGATAATAAAATAGGAATGGTGTTTATTTTATGAATATATAATAATATTTATATATGTTATAATCAAGGTCATTTGACCTAATTTTACTAAAAAAAGGGCTAGTTGAGTGAAAAGTCCTAATAGGCTAGTTGAGAAAGGTAAAAGAGTGAGAAGAGAAAAAGAAGGAGGTCATATTAATTTGAGTGAAAAATAGGTTTTTTAAGGTTATTATATATTTAAGGAAGAAGATTTTTTGTTGATTTACCTAGGGGGTTGGATACTCCTTTCAAGTTGGTACTTGTTAAAGGACTAGTTGAGTTGGTATTTAACTAGTGAGGGGTTGGTGCTCCTTGTGGGGTTCATGCCTCAATAAAAGTTTGACTTAGTAATTATAATAATTTATTACAAGATGTGAATAATTGATTTTTATCCCCCAAGATGGTTTCCCACATATATTCTATGTTCTCATTTTATTTTCTTTCGTAGGCACTTGTGTATGCTTTAACTAAATGTATGTTTGTGAATAAATGCTTCATGAATGTTAATTGAAATTGAATGATTGTTTTAAATAAAATGATTCACTCCCCCTCATATTATTATCTAAATTTATAGAAAAAATTATCATATTATGTCCTTTTAATAATGTCTAATAACCTGAAGGAAATTTTAAGCAAGCGAAGATGGCTAGTCAAGGACAAGGTGATTTTTCTACAAGCAAGGTTCCATTGTTAAATGGATATAATTATGATAATTAGAGTGTTAGGATGAGAAAATATCTGATGTACTAAGGTAATTATTTTTTTCAATCATTCTTGGATTGATATATTTCACTCCCTATTCCTCTTACAGATATAATAGGCAAGAAGGTTAGTGATAATAACTCAAAATTAATGAATGGAACTATGTGTGGCCTATCAAATACAAAAATTGTAAAGGTGATGAAATATATGTATGAAAAATAAATGTGGGAAAATTTGAATAATATTCATGATGGATAATCTAAGTTCAAATTTGCCAAGCTGTAAACCCATAGAAGATAATTTCAAAGCCTAAAAATGAATGAAGATGAGACCACTACAACCTACTTGTTGAGGGTTGATGAAGTGGTTAACATCATAAGAGGTCTAGGCAAAAATTTGATAGAGTATAATATTTTTCAAAAGGTTTTGAGATCTCTAACTCCCAAATTTTATTCTAAGGTATCTATTGATGAAGAGATGCAAGATCTAGACAAGATAGAGATGGATGGACTTCATGGCACCCTAACAACCTATGATATGAGGAAAAGTTAAGGAATACTTGAAAATAAGGAAGATACAATCAAATAAGGAAATAAGAAAAAGGAGAATAATACACAAGGTAATAAAGTTAAAGATAATGATGAATTTGATATTGATGATGATAAGTTGATAGTTATGTTTGCAAGAAAGCTAATGATAAGCTTAGGTAAATACAAGGGAAAGTTTCCATTTAAATTCTTAAGTTGGGGAGAGATTATACACTTTTACAACAAGTTCCATCATAAGCATAAGGAAAGGGATGTTTAATAACATGACAAAGGTCATGATGATGATAAAAGGTCTTATAGGTCTAATAATAGAAAGAAAATCTTTAGAAGGTATGATGATAAGAATTTTTTTTTCAAGAATAAAATACGTTTCTACACCAAGGAAGATTATAGCTCATATGATGAGAGTGAAATAAGTAATTATAATATTGACCATGAAGGTGATGAAACTAATGTCAATGAAGTTATCTTCATCAATGAGGAGGTAAGTTGTTAAAATTAAGAAGAGTCCATATGGATTGTAGGTGTTATAGTGATTTATATGAAGAAGACGATGAGGTAGAATTTGAGGCTGAGTTGATGAATACTTTATAAGAACTAAAGATTGTAAATAATAAGAATAGGGTGATGATATCTCTAATAAAAGACTATGAGTATAAAATCAACTTGTTTGAAGTTAGACTAGGCAATAAATCTAAAGAATAAGAGGAAATAGTTAAATAGGTAGAAAATCAACTTGAGGTTGTGAATTCTAGTTTGAAGAGCAAAGAAGAAGAATGTGAAAGGTATGTAACTGAAGTGAAGTCCTTGAGAGCTAAGTTAGATCAAGCATCAAGTAATGTTAATTCATTTGTGAGGTTTTAAAAGAGTACCAATGATCTAGATAATATTTTGATTAGTCAAAAGACTGCTAATGACAAAATAAGCATTGGTTTCAATAGAAACTAGGAGAAAACTAATGTGATCAAGAAGGTTAATAATCAATCAAATAATGAGGGTGATGGTAGAATGAAGGCTAATAATATAAATAAACCTAATTATATAAGGTATGATAACCACTTCAATGGCTATTGTTATTCATGTAACCAATTTGGACATAGAGTAAGGCATTGTAGAAGACCCTCCAAGAATGAATATGCATGGAACTATCGGGAGAGTCATTACTCAAGAGGTATGGGTCATGATGTGTTTCCATCAAGAGGAATAGTGTGTTTCAATTGTCATAAGTTTGGTCATATTAAAAATTAATGTAAGAATGGATTCTCAATAAAAAATAAGAAAGTTGAGAACCCTAGAGTATAAGAAAGAAGACAAGACAATAAGTGGAAAACTAAGGTAGTTAGGGTTGATGACTAGTCTACAAGTCCAACTAGACTATTTGACATGATAGAGCCTAGTCAAGATGAAAAGGAGTGCCAAGAATTCTTTATGTTAGCTTGTATTATTGATGAAGGAGACAATACCACTAAAATAAGCCAAAATATTGAGGAGGTCAAAGTAAAATGACTATTCAATCATAAGAGGACCATGAAGGTAGTTTAGTATAGTAAGGACATGGAGATCTACGAACCTCTTAAGTTTATGTTGTTCTATTTTTCTATAGTAGAGGTGACTCCATTAGGATTCATGGAGGCACTCAACTAATAAGAAATAGGTATAAAGGATTCTTGGCCATAGGGGAGTTTTGTGGTCTTTGGTGACTTTCATATTCAAGGTTTAGTCAAGAGTCTACTACAAGTGTGATCACAAGAGATAAGTCATAATTTTTTTATGATTACTATCAAAATAAGTCACAATATTGATAATGTTTAAATTTCAAATGGAGACAAGGGAGACAATCATGATTCAATAGTAAGTATATGAGCCTACTCTGTGTTAAGTTTGTTTGAAGAGATAAGGTGTGTTTTTTCAAGTCTAAGGATTATATAGTTGTCAAAGGAGATGACCCTTTGTCATTAATCTCAAATGGGGAGAAAGTTATATTTTGGGAGAAAGGTTAGCTTGAAGAAGTTTCAGCTTGGGGAGTTGTGATTGATCAATTTTATGTAAATGTTGACATCAATGACAAAGGGGGAGATTGTTGAGGTATTTTCCTAGTTATGGTTTTGAATAATTCTTGTTTTCATTGATGTCAAAGTCAATTAATTGATATCAAATTCAAAATAATATGTCATTAATGCCAAATAGTTGAGGCCATGCATGGTAAGATGATATGTGACAAAGAAGTCTTTTGAAAAGATAAAATTTGAGTAAAACGTTTTGTCTTTATGTTGAAAGAGAATTTTAAGGCAACCTAGTAATTTTTATGAGGTTTATGGCATGACAAGTTCAAGATCATGGTACAAGGTAAGCTATTATTGTGTATTAGGTGTCTTGAGAAGCTTAGTCTAATCCTAAGAGAAGGTGTATGCATGAATTATAATAAATCTTGGTGATTTGTGTCATTAGAGATGTAAGAGAGTTTAAAAAGTATGTAAACATGAAAAAAAGGTAAAGAAGCCTTTAGATGAGTTTCAAGATCAAGTATTGAGGCTTACTCCTTACATAAAGACTTAGTGAGAATGCATAGGCATGGTAGCATGTTGTGTTGAGTCATATGTGATTTGTGTGAATAATTTTGGAAATGTATGATTATGGCATGAGTTACTTTGACACATGGATGAGGTATTGTGAGTAGTGAAAGAGGTTTCAAGGTATGATTATGGTCGAAGAATGACTATTAGTTTAAACCCTAATCTTTAAAGAGACCTAGTGTGGCCTAAAGAGGAGTCAAGTTCATTTCCCAAGGTGATAGAGATCTTGAAAGCATTAAAAAAGGTGTGATATGTTGTTTTAAATATTTTGATTAAGTTTTAGGTCATATCCTAAAGGAGAAAGCATGAAAATTAGTGTTAAGGTTTTTTGTGTACACAGAATGGGGTGTTGTAGACCTCAGAAGGAATTTATTATGATCATTGGCATGTGCAATATTTAAATGAGATATTGAGAAATACATGAAATTTTGGTAAGGTCCCTATCTTAAATTTCATATAATTGGTTTTGAACTTGAGGGGAAATCTTTTATGAATGATTTCTAAGAAAGGAAACTAATCAAAACCCTCATAATGACTCGATAGGATAGATTTTATCAGTTATGGCCCAAAATTTGTTTTTTGACCTAGTTTCTTGTTTGAAACATGTAAATTACTATTCTAAGTTTCTCCAAGTGGTTTTTTTGTCATAATAGTGAGTATAATTTATAGGAAAACTCTTATTTCTCATAATTTTGATGTAATAGGCAGAGTTGACTAGGTCAAAGCATGTAAATACATGGAGGATGATATGTGAGACTTATATTTTATGCTCATGCAAATGTTTTATCATTATTTAGACCTAAAATATTATAAAAGGGTCATGAAAGTTGGCCTATTGTTAAAAATCCTTAATGAGAAAGACAATGAAAAAACTAGGTAGTAGTGAGAAAGCTTAGGGATTAGCTACAAAGGATTAGGGATGGATACAATGTATGGGATCACTATTGAATACCTATACCTCATATCCCCCTTATTTATAAGTTTTTTTGATGCACAAAAACATTCTAAAAGTTGTCCTCAAAGTGATCTGTCTAACACGGTGAAGTCTCTATAGGGTGAAGATGTGAGAGTGGTTTGTAAGACCAATATTAATGTTAAATATTGTAATATATATATTCCAAGATGTTATAATGATGATTAAATATCAAGATACTCATTGGAATATCACAAAAAATTTATGATAGCTATTTTAATACTTGATCTTTTTGACTATGTTTTTGATGCTATATAAAGTTTTCTATGTACAAGTGAGAATTATGTTCTTGAGTCTTTTTTCATAGATTTGATGAATCCAATGCACATGATATTGAAAATTAGTTAATGGAGATTATATAAATGTGATTTTTTAATATTGTTATTATTATAGGCTTAATTCACACCCATGGAGAGGGTTCTTCAAGCTCTCTCTAATTGAGCTATAAAATTGGAACAACCCCAGGCTATGGGTCACCTGTGTTGGGATTAAACTTATGGAGTAGGCTAGATTCCTCTTTTAAGCTCACATAAACTAAAACTAATCCTAATGATTCATGGTAAAAGTGTTAGAAATAGAGTAAGGGCTCTTAAGAAATTTAACAAGGTGATATACCAAAGTTAAGTGGACACTCACATAAGTTCAAACCCACACTAGATCAACATAAGATAACCATGACTTGCTCAATCTAAAATTCTCACCAGTTCCATAAATATTTCATATAGAAGGTCCTAAATATAACACTAATCCAGACCTACAAATTGGCTTGAGAACATCTTGAAAGAGGTTAGTAGAAAGACAATAAACTAGGAAGAATCTCTTTCACAAATTTGCCATACACAAGCATACTAAACACTGATTAAAGATAAGATACAGGAAAAGAGTGAATCATATTACTTCAAAAATTAGTTCTTACAATATTTTTATAGTGTTTAACCTTATCAAATGAGCACAATTTTGCAAGAGTCTTGATGAGTTTCTTTGTCTCAGAAATAAATGATAAAATTTCCAAAAAATGAGAACCCTTACAAATGGAATGAGACTATGATATATAGAAGAAGAGAGACAACCTAAAAGAGTGGGAAAGCATGCTATGAAAAAAAGAAGACCTATTTTGGATTATTAAATGAACTTGAGCCACCACCTTTTGCTCCTTAGCTAATGGAACATTTCCACCCTTTTGATCAATCAAAACATTATATATGGCTTGTTCAGTGAGAAGGTCTCCAAAGGCCTTAAGGATACATTAAATGCTCCTAGCTATAGTTCCGAATATTATTTATTTATTTTATCCTTCATCCTAACTCCTACTTGAAGACAAAACTTCATGATCATGGACCTAACTAAAACATGGTGTAGTGCCTTTTAGGTGGTTACTTATTGAGATAATAACCACATTGAAGATTAAAGATCCTTCACATTAATTACACTTCTATTTTATCTTTATGCTTGGATCATAGGCATATATATAGGTAGAAAACCAATTTGAAACTATTGGTTTTCTTATAGTTTCCATATTAGTACAAACCTATTGAAAAAAGTAGTACCTTTTCTATTATAACAAGTCTAAAAGACCCATCCTTTCTCTATAGGAAACAAAAACCCACATGTGCATACATGGATCCTCCTGATGATGATCCATACATGCTCCTTTCATACCAATACATTACTTTGGATATTCCACTTCCTTTTAACCAACTCCAATGGTGTCAAAAGACCCCACAAGACCCTGTTTCATGGTAGAAAATAACTTCTAACCCTCATCGAGAATCTTAGGTTTACCTTTAATCTAATTGGTTATCAAAACTTGACCTATCCCATTGACAAGTTGACTCAACTTGATCTGTTAATTTCAATTTGTATGAAGGCCTATGGATCATTGATCTCCTACCAGTTGAACACACCCTTAACACTTATCACATATACATTTGATTTTTAGATTCACTTACTCATCGATATCTTTGAGAACTAAGTCACATTTGAGGACTAAGTCCCCTTCGTCAAAGCTCCTTTCTATAGATATTTTATAGAAATCCTTCTTGACTTGAGTTTGACGTTATTCAAAAGTTTTCATAGCAAGGTCCCTGGTTTCTTCCATCTCCATGAGTTCTACCATCCTCACATTCATGGGTTCATCTTCCATTAACTCAAGTTGATGATCCAAATCTAATGCAAGAATCTCAAGGGAGATATGAAACTTGGATTCCCTTCCATATATAGGAACATATGGAGAATTACCAATGGTAGTTTTAGTATTTATCTTATCGGCTAAATGTTTTTCTTTAGCTTGTTGTGCCATGTCTTTTGATTTTCTTCCATGGTCCTCCTGATGATTCTCAACAAATTCTTGTTTATGGACTCTGCTAGTCTATTTGATTGAGGATAGTAGTTGGAATAAGTTCTAAGTTATATATCTAGTTTGAGAGCCCATTCACTTGTATTCATTCCAAGGAATGCCAATCCATTATAAAAAATTATGGTGGTTAGGATAACAAACTTGGTTATGAGGCTATCATAGAAATCTAAGACTATAGCCTCACTAGCTTCCTTTATAAAAATGGCTGCCACCCACTTGGTGAAGTAATTAGTTTAAGTGAGCACCCATTTATGCCTTGTACTTAATGGTGGATTGATTATCTGTATGAATTCCAACCCCCATTACATGAAGGGTTTCTCCACCTAAATAGGATTAAGTGGAAATTTTGCTAGTTTTTTATTTCATTTAAAGAGGGCACACTTCTAACACTTTCTATCCCATGCATGAATATATTTGAAAAGGATGGGCTAGTAATAAATAACCCTCATTACTTTTTTTAGTGGTTTTGGGTGTGAAATGGCCTCCTATAGGTCCATCATTGGAATACTCTAAGAGTTTGGTTACTTGGTCATCATCTGTGCATCTATGGAGCACCCCATTGAGGTCATTCCTAAAAATAAAACCATTAATTAATGCATAAGGTATAGATTTAATCTTGAATTACCTTATTTTGGTTCTATCCAAACCTTGGGGGCATTCTCCTATTGTCAAGAAGTGAGCCGTATCTTGAATCTAGTTATTCTAAGGGGGGAGTGCACCTACTTGTGAGTTGTCTTGGGTCACTAGAATAACTTCATTGTCCTTTTGGAGGTCATAAACCATGTGTTCACATAAGACCTTACCCCTAACTAGCTTGGTGACCCTGATTTCTACATCATACTCCATTACCTTTATGATTTAGCCTACTCTCTTCTCACTTAAATTTTTGTTTAGGAAGAAATCCCTAGCTCCAAGATGAGACAACATAAGATGGATCCTATTGTTGGAGAGCATGCGCTTTAATTTCTTGAGGCTTCTTAAGGATTTATGGACTTGTTTCTCAATGAAAGTGTATTTCACCTCATACCCTTCTAGCCCTTAACTAAAAAGGTAATTGACAACTCCATTACTTCATTATTCTTTTACATTAGCATAGTTGATATGTTCTCAATGTTATCAAAGGTATACAAGATGATGTCTTTGGAGAAATCAGGATTTAAAAGTGAGGATGATTGGGAACTAGCCTATATGATGGATTTTAAAGATGATCTACCTTCATCAGACCAAACAAACACTTGGCTCTTCTTTAGCATAGTGGTAATAGGCTTGACCAAGTTTGCAAAACTAGGTATGAACCTCCTCATAAAGTTTATCTTCCCAAGGAAGCTTTGGATTCCCCTTTTATGCTTTGCAAAGGATAAGGCTAAGATAATGCTTACTCTGTTAGGGTCAATGGATAACCCTTATTTAGATAAAATATGGCCTATCAATTTTCCCTCATATATAAAGAACACATATTTTTGGGGATTTAAAAGGATCCCATATTGTTTGCATCTTTGGAAAAATAGCCTTAGATGGTCTATGTGATTATTAGCATTCTTGGAGAAGATTGTAATGCCATCCAAGTATACCAACACCATTTGATTTAACAATCCATAGAAAGGCATGTCCATTTCCATTTAAAAGGTTTCCCCAATATTGGACAATCCAAAGGGCATCTTATAATAAGTGAAAGCCCCCCACTTGGTGGTGAAGATAGTCTTATACTCATCCTCTTCTCTTACTAGTACTTGATTATAACCTGAGTATCCATCTAGGAAAGAGAAATGCTTTGAACCAACAACTACTTATAGGAGTTGTTCAATGGATGGTAGATGGTAATGGTATTTAAAAGAGACCCTATTGAGATCTAATAAGTCCACACATAGTGTAATCTCCCCACTCTTGTTTCTGATAGGTACTAGATTAGCTACCCACAAGGAGTGTTTGATGGGGAAGATGATCCAAGATTCCATAAGCTTGGTCAAATCTTTTCTCATGAGCTCTTTAATTTTAGGATTAATGGGCCTCTACTTTTTCCTGGTAGGCTTAACATCATCCTCTATCTTTATTGTATGTTGGGCTAGATTAGGATCAAATCCCTTTAGTTTAGAATATTTCCAAGCAAAGATGTCTACATATTCCTTATATAGCTTTATGAAAGCATGCCTTTCAGCTTTAGTACTTACCCTTCCAAGCTTGAGAAGCTTGTATTCAAAGATAATAACTCTTTCATAGTTATCCTCATTAGTCTACATTATTGCTTTATCCTTCCTCATATGGTCCTCTTAATGAAAGAGTTATTCGAGGGTGACTAGCCCTTTAGGAAGCTTATTGGACCTTAATTGGACAATTTGATCCCCATACTAGTGTTATAGATTTTCTTGATTGAGGGAGGTGAATTTTTCATCTTTACGTAAGAAACATGTAATCTATTTATCATTTTCAAAGACCTACCAGTGAGCCTCTTTGTCTAGCATAGATGGTATTATTACCACTTTGACGTGTGGTTGAAACTTGGTTCTTTTTAGTTCATTAGGGATGTCAAAATCAGCCCCCATAGCTACTAGCCTATTATCATGTTAATTTTTCCCTCTTAGTACTAATTAAATGGTTGAAATCCTCAAAGTATTCAATGAGGTCCCAAAATCTATGTTTTTATGATCTCATTAAAGGGTTCTTAGTGGCATTCTAACCTTTGACTTAGTGCACAACTAATTTGTTATCCCCATAGACTTGCAATTACTTGATATTTTTCTTATTAACCCATTGAAGTCCATGGATGAGAGCCTCATATTCTACTAAATTATAGTAGTAGTTAAATTTTAATCTATATGAACAGAACTATTTATCATTTTAAGGGGACACTAGCATGACAACTACACCCACCCTATGCTTTCTCCTTGAGCTATCAAAGAAAAACTTCCATAAACCACTAGGATATTCTTGAGACTTATGAGGGATGGCATAGGTTGGTCTTCTCCATGAAAATATAAAACACCTAAATCTATTTCTTCAACACCCTTTAAGGGGTATACTAATAGGTTATCATTCCACAACTCATGCAAGAACATGTTTGTCACCTCTTATAGATGAGTGTTCAAATCCTACCCCATTGCAAATTCATCTTCATTAATGATGGTGAAATTGATGTTGACACTATCTATCCCATAAGGTTCAATATGTAATTGTGTAATGGGATCAACCTTTATGGACACCTTGGTTCCATAGCTTATCCTGAAGGCCATATAGGACCAATCAACTATAAGATAGCCCCTATATTTACTATGAATTCTCTAGATAAGCATATAATAAAGCAAGGAGGTATGTCTAAGACCAATACATCTTGGGCTATCAAGACACTGAGATAATATTTTACGATCATATTGAGGTCCCTAATTATACTAGATGGATTAGGAGAAGAACCATTAAGTTTTATCACCCCTTTTGACTATGGCTCATATTTCATACCAAGATGATCATCTATGGACTTTGGCATCAATGAGGTACTAACCCCACTATCCACTACACAATTATGTGCCAAAGAGTTACTAATGATTATTGAAATATAGAAGGGAGGATGCTTGACTTCTTGACTTGATTATCCTTCCTCTGGCCCTTTGGTTGTATTGGTGAGAACTTCATTCACCTTGTTTGATGGCTTATCTATAATATTTGTAATATTAACCTTGGACAAACCCTCGTGAAGAATGTCCACCTAGATAGGCATGGATAGAATATCCCACATGGGTACACTCACATTTGACTTCTTCATGTATTCAATAATGTTGATGGTTAAACCACTAACCTTTGTTTGACCTTTGAGAGCCACCACTATTGTTTGTTAAACATGTGAGCCCTAAGGAACAAAAATAATCCTTTAGATATAATATTTTGGAGGTGTTAGGACCTTTGGAGTGATTCAAGGTTCCCTGGGCCTTGTCACTAAAGGAGTAATGGTGATAAGCTCTTTGAATGCTTCCTAAATACCATCCATATTATTTATTTTAAATCTTATGTTTGCTACCACTAGACTATAGGTCTGACTAGAACTAGTCTGTTGGTTGCCTACATAGCACTCCCCTTGTTCATAGTTAATCATTGTAGCATCTAGCTAATTTTGTCTTTGATTAGACCTTTGACCTTATACAGGTTCTTCTATTCTAGTCATCATAGGCACCTCTATGTTTTGGGCCATGAGAGCTTGGTTGTACCCAAAGTTAGAAGCTCGCTACCATTGATCATTGAAGGCTTAGTTAAGGTCAATATCTAGGAATATATGTTAACTGAAGGACTATTTCCAAGGCATAATACCCTCTACTTTTTGTGCCATATTATTTTGAATTAGGACTAAAGATTTGGAAGTACTAACAACATTAGGGTTGAAACTACTCTACCTATTATAGCCATGCTACCCTTGGTTCTAACCTTAGCCCTAGTAATGTCCCTTATATCAAGGTTTGTTTGCTTGAAAAGCCTAATACTAAGTTTGATATGAACTTTGAAAAGGCCTTTTGAAGTAATATTAGCTGTTGACATTTACTAGCTCATTCACTAAAGTTTGAAACATGCTTTTGAGATCAATAAAGTTCTTTTCTTGTAGTGAATCACTAGATCCACTAGTAGAATATTTCTATTTCTTTGGTTTAGGGAAACAAAGATCTAATACAGGGATAAAAATGGGAGATGGTTTTATATCAGGAAATAAAGGCATCAATGGTCTGGGGGTAAGTTTACCAACTTGAACTAGATAATTCTTTGCCTTAATAGCCACCTCATATGCACCTATAAGTATATTTCCTCCCATAGATTGGATCATTACTAATATTTCATAGTTCAAATCCTTTAAACAATATAAGAAAGTGAAGTTGGGGATTGGTCTAACTACAACTGGGATTTTATCCCAAGTTTTTGGGAACGTTATCTTGAAATCTTGCATGGCTCCGTCAGGAGCTATTCTAATCATATTAAGTTATTTTGCAACTGATAAATGGTCACTTTTATGCTCAAATATTTTACACTAAGATTCCCCTAATTGGTTCCGTGTGTAAATGGAATTTTTAGTGAGGCCTCTATACCAATCTAGGGACTTTCCTTTGAAAGAGTTATCTAGTAGCCTAATATCTATATTCTCCTCTATGACATTATGTATATTTCAAAAGTTTCCTATGTCCATGAGGTGTTTTGAGGGTATTATAGCTTGGTATCGAGTGTAATAGGGAACACTTTTGAGGGATACAACTGGGATAGGATCATAGAGAGCAAGGGATAGAGGGATTTGGCCATTAAAAGCTGTAAAAGCTCTAGGGACTACCATGGTTATGCAAAGGGCTAACAAGGGTCCTCTTGCAGGGATAGGCCTTGGAAATGTCCTAGAAGAAAAGTTTCCTTGATATAGATGAATATTTTTAAAATCTTAATATCTTCACTTAATTTAAAGGTAGTTCAACAAAATCAAAAAGAATACCTCTTGAATATGGCCTTGTTGTCACCTTTGGCATGAGATGAAGCTACTATTCTACACTAAAGAGTTGATTCTTCCTTTTAGAGTCATTCCATTATTTATAGATTAACCATTGTAAATTTGATCAAATAAACATCAAATTTGATCAATACTTCTTATAAAAGAAGTGTGTGTCCCACTGGTCATGCCATAAATTATTAAAAGCTCAATTTGCACCTTTAGCAAGGGTTTTTTAGGCTCTTTCCAATCAAGCTATAAAATTGGGACAACCATAGGCTACTATGTTGGGGTTAAAGCTCTAAAGTAGGTTGTATTCCTCTTTGATGCTCACATAAAACTAAAAATAATCCTAATGCTTCATGGGAAAAGGTTAGAATGAGAGTAAGGGATCTTAAGAAAGTTAATAGGGTGATACACCAAAGTTAAGTGGACACTCACATAAATTCAAACCCACACTATATCAACAAAAGATAAATATGACTTACTCAATCTCATATTGTCACCAATTACATAAACATAGAGGAGGTCAAAAATAATACACTAATCTAGACCTAAAAATTGGCTTGAGAACATCTTCAAATAGGTTGGCAGAAGGACAAAAAACTAGGAAGAATCTCCTTTATGAATTTTCCATACACAAGCATATTAAACATTGATTAAAGATAAGAGACAAGCAAATAGTTGATCATATTAGTTCAAAAGGTAGTTCTTACAATATTTTGACAGGGTTTAACCTTATCAAATGAGCACACTTTTTCAAGAGTCTCGATTAGTATCCTTATCTCAGAATGGAAATGCTAAAATTTCCAAAAGTTGAGAGCCCTTACAAAGATAATGAGACTAGGATATATAGAAGAAGAGAGATAACCTAAAACAGTAGGTGATGATGCTATAAAAAAAATAACACATGTCCTAGATCATTAAAATAACTTGAGTTGCCACCTTTTTCTCTTTAGCCAGTGAAACATTGCCACCCTTTTGATCAATTAGAACACTGTATATGGATTGTTGAGTGGGAAGGTCTCCAAAGGCCTTAAGGATGAATTAAATGCTCCTAGATATATTTCTCAATATTATATATTTATTTGATCTTTCATGCCAAGTCTTGCTTGAAGATAAAACTTCATGATCATGGACTTGACTAAAACATGGTGTAGTGCCTTTAAGTGGTTGTTTTTCAAGATAACGACCATGTTGAAGATTGAAGATCCTTCACATTAATTTCACTTCTATTTTATCTTCATGTTTGGATCATAGGCCTAACTATAGGTTGAAAACTAATTTGAGACTATTGGTTTTCCTATAGTTTCCATATCAGTACATAAATATTGAAAAAAGTAGAACCTTTTATATTATAACAAGTCTAAAAGACCCATCCTTTATCTGTAGGAAACCAAAACCTACATGTGCATACATGGATCCTCCTGATGATGATCCACACATGCTCCTTGCATCCTAATAACATTACTTATGTTGTTATACTACCTTTAAACTAGATCTAATGGCATTGGAAGACCCCATAGGACCCTAATTCATGGTAAAAAAAACTTCCAACCCTTATCAAGAATCTTGAGCTTGTATTTAATCTTATTGGTTATCAAAAATCAACCTAGCCCATTAACAAGTTGACTCAACTTGCTTTATTTATTTCAATTTTTGTGAAGGCCTGTGGATCATCGATCTCCTACTAGTTGAATGTTCCCTTGACACTTGTCACATATACATTCACTTTTGAGATTTCTTGACTTTTTGACTGGTGCATGCCATTAGATCCAAATGTATGATCCAATGTGAACCATCGATCTATCAGGACCCACCATTTTAATTCTAATAGATATTTTCTAGAGCTTGAAAATGACATCTATGTGAAAGTTTACCATTTTTGACCAACTTTACAATTTTATATCTTCAATTGTAGGGATCATGGTGTCACCCAAATTATAGGGAATGGAATCAAAACCAAGACAAATAAATCCTTTTGATCCACTGGTCTCACAAGCTTTCTAGGTGAATATTTTGAAAGACCAAGCTATGGGATCCATATTTATTCATTGTGATGTCTTGGTGATAGTTGAGCTTTTTTTGGCTAAGTATGGGAAACATAGTGAAAATAAACTAGAGAGCCAAATTTTCATATGCATATCTTCATTTACACTCTTTTGGAGAACCTCCAGCTTGGCGTATATGAACTGAACTTCAAAATGAACAAACCCATATGATTATTTCTTCTTGGGGATGTCATGCATTTAGGATCTAGCACCATGAAAATTTCTAATTGACTCAATTTGGACTTGAAAAACATGATCAAAAATTCTTTGGAGGGTTACTCTACATGCTTATATCTTACATGGTGTTACAATGCATGATATACAACTTAGTGTGAATGATATTAGTACAAAAGTGAGCAAACCCTTTTAACTATTTCTTCTGACTCTTCTATATGTGTGAGATATCATTTTAGTAACTTGCCTACTTGTGATTTATACATTATTCATGCAATAGTTTTTTGTTGGAAAAAACATCCAATATTTATTTGGTAAATTTTAGTATATGATTCAGATTTGTAAGATAGGATTTCTAGCAGTAAGAAGGCTTATTAATGAGTAGAACTAATTATGTGGCTCAAAGAGTAAAAAGAACTAAATTGTATTGGGGAAATAAGGTGAGATTATAATGGGTATATTTGAAATTTATATTAAGTGTTTCACCTATTTTTATAGGCTCAAGTTTTTTGAAGGAGGCTTAAGTGAAACATGTGCTTAGAGAAGGCCTAATTACATTAGGTCTCTATTAGGCCTAATGGTGATTTTGGCCCTTAAGGATAATGATCAACCTAGGTGGTGGTTTTTTCACTTGTGAAATAAGTTTTTTCTCATCTATTCTAATGGTGATCCAAGTATGGAGAGATTCTTGGCTGACCAAGATGGGTAATATCAAGAGTCAAGTATAAAGAGAATGCCTATTAGGCCTAATTTGACTAGTTAGAATATAGAGGATTTGAGCGAATGATATAGAGATTTGGAAACCAGATATAGGGTTTGAATATCATCAAAGAGGCATTTTTATTATTTTATGAAGATATAAAAATATTTATACAAGTGATAAGTAAGGTCATTTGACCTAATTTTGCCAAAGAAAGGGCTAATTGAGTGAGAAAGCCTAATAAGCTATTTGAGAAAGATAGAAGAGTAAGAAGAGAAAAATAAGGAGGTCATATTTATTTGAGTGAGAAAAAGGTGTTATAAGGTGACCATATTTTCAAGGTGTTTAAGTTGTCTCTAAGTAACCTAGGGGGTTGAAGACTCTTTACAAGTTGGTGCTTGCTAAAGGACTAGTTGATTTGGTGCTTGACTAGTCAGGGGTTGGTGCTCCTTGTAGGTTTGGTGTTATTTGTATTCCAAGCTATAAATAAATGGTTTTTAATCCCTTAAGAGGGTTTCCCACATATATTTTTTGTTCTCATGTTGTTTTCTTCCATAGATGCTTGTGTATGCATTAACTAAATGTATGTATGTGAATAATGCTTCATTAATGTTAAGTAAAATTCAAGGATTATTTTAAGGAAATTGATTTACCCCCCTCTTAGTAGCTATAATTTTAACATAAAAACCCCACTAATTTATGCACTTTTTTTTTTGGATTAACACTTAAAATCCTCCCAAGATGACGCATATAGATATAATTCAATGGTACAAAGCAACCTTGTCAATTTTAGGGCTTTAGACATTATAATTAATTGTATTTTCTCAATTTTTATTTATTTTCTTGGTCTCATTGAGTCTAAATTTTGTTTTTAAACCAAAATACATCAACTAAACACATTTATTATCCACTAAATTATTTGAAGGAGGCATTATGCTGACTAAATCAAAATCATCTTTTGCCTTGTTCAAATCCTCATTTGAAAAATTATGTTTGTCTTATCTAAATAGCATTGTTATGATATCCATTTTAGTATAAACCATTTTTAAAAAATATTTAAGTCCTTCATTTTTAATTCAAATGTGTAATCTCACCTTTCTAAGTTCTAGGCCAAGGTGTTAATCTATTTGCCATTGGCACTTGGTTTAAGCTATCTTGGGTATGATTTCCTATTTGGGTTGAAGGATATGATATAGAATCATTATCATTATTTGATCATTGTGAACCTAGGTTATTTAACATATCACTCATGCTCTAAGTTATAAAACAAATTTTACTTCTTATTACCATGTGGCAATGTGGTACTACCCATTTCGTTTTGGTTTTATACTTAGGAATTATTATGTGTTTTCACATCTTGAGTTTTTTAGTTTGCATTGTTACTTTATTTATCAAAAAGAATCTCTTTTAAATTTTATGGTAGCTACTTGTCAAAGTTATACCTATATTTTACAGTATTGGTTTATCTTTGAACAATGTTTGGTGTACTAGATTATAATTTAGGTTTCAGAGTTATCATACCCTCTTCTAATTTAAAAATTTCAACCCACCAAAGTTGAGTAAATTAATAACCATTTATTCTAATTTTGTGGTAATATGCCACCTTATCTTTATTATATTCTATTTTTACTTTGTCACTTTATTGGATAAAATCAAAACACACCTTGTTAATGTTTGTAAAACATTTGCCAAATATTATCAAACATAGAGAATATTATTTTAGACATGATGTAAAGTTACACTTATAGTGGGGTCTCTTACAACCCTAGATATGAGGAAGAGAAATTCTATGATAGACAAGACAATCCCATCGTATTTGAGAACATTCCCATGACTTTAGGATTAGAAGAAGACTATTTTGAACATCAACCCTTAAAGGACAAAGACAAAGCACTCCTAAGTTGATTGAATCAAGTGCTAGATTGCCATCCAACTTTTTGATGTAACAATTACTTACCTTGGTTAGGGTAAAAAAACAAAAAAGAGAATAATCCCTCACTAATATTACAAAATAAAACATTTCTTCTTCTAACAAAGGAAAAGAAGTGCTCTTAGAGTCAACACCTAATGATCAAGATCTTGCCACCAAGATCAAGAAGATAAGTCAATGATATGCAGACCAAATTATCATGGACTTAATTGACTCTTTAGTTACCACTCTAATACACAATGATGCTTTCAATGAATAAGGGAATGTGGTAGAACCTACATAAAATAATTTAGTTAAGAACACACTTAAAATGGATTATGATATCTCAATTGAACAAACCAAGCCTCAAGAGGTTCTACAACATGATTTGCAAGACACATATCATACATTTTTCAATCATCAAGAACCTACTATTCCTTCATAGAATCAAGGGACAAAACCCTCAGCACATATTGAGTAAATTCATCAAAAGAATTTGGCAAGTTCTTCCCAACCAGCATGTACTTTGGTTAGTCAACCATAGGCTCCCCAAAATCAACAAAAACCTTATAATTTAAGGTAGCCAACTTTATGGAATGTTTATAAACCCAAGAATTTGTGGGTCACTTACTCAACTCAAGGAGTGAACAAAAACAAAGTTATAGATCATAGGGTGTATATCCCTAAGAAATGCATGCAACAAGGACAAATACCACCCTAATAGAGTTATATTCCACCTACCAATACACCAAACATGTAATATTGAAATTTAATGAAATAAATTATGTTACGATTAGAGACAAACAATTGAATAAAGAAGTAAAAAATTGATGAGATATGTCCATATCCATTCAATTTGAGCATTTTCTAAGTCCCCTTTTTACCTCATATTGAGGCACCTAATTTTGACAAATACAAAGGGAAGGGTGACCCTCATGAACATATTCAAGCATTTTTGTGTTATGCCAAGAGCTAACTTACAATAGCATTTATTTGATCCACTTATTTCTAATAATTTTATTAGGACAAAATTTATACTAACTCCTTAAGTTACCCAAGGGATTAGTGGTAGATTAGAATAATCTATTTGAAAAATTCATCAATCACTTCTCTTTCAATATTGAACATGAGTTGACTATGTTTGACTTGTGCAAAGCTAAACAAAGAGATGGAGAAAGCTTCACAACATATATATAGAGGTGGAGAGCATTAGCTAGATGCTTTCAACATAATTTTCTAAAAAAATAGTTGACCAATTTTTTTTCACAAAGTCTACACCTTAAGGTGGTGCACAATCTATGGCTTTCTTGTACAAACACATTTAAAAAAATTATAGACAAGGGTGTGCAGATTGAGAAGGCACTTATCACTAAATGACCTATTAATATTTATTCATAAGATCAAATGTCAAATCAAAACCAATCACCTATTAAAACTATTACAATATAAAAACCCATGGGGTGCAATAAGAACAAGAACATAATAGGAAATGAAGTAACTGAATCAAGACATATATAAATGGTGCAAGCCCCACTAGCTCCAAATGTGAAATTAGTTCCACCTAATCTGCTAACCAAATTACAAAGAGTTCCTCCATGAAAGGAATTCAACAATATGTATAGAGACTTCAACAAACTAGGAGAGTATGCATAAATTGTGTTCCAAAAGCTCGTAATAGCTAATTTTATTGTATGGACTATAACAATGCAATTTACTGAAGATCAACCCAAACCCAATTGGTATCAGGCAAATGAATTTTGTAGCATTCATCATGTTATTTTTCATGATGCTTATATATGTACTTAATTATGACATCTCATTGAAGATTTGATTGAAATTAGGGAAGTTGAGATCAAATGTGTTCCACAGAACACTAATTAGGATATGGGAATCTATAAAGATATGTTTCCTCAACATAATCAACAACCACCATGAAACAATCAGAACCAAGGATAGAACCAGTGATAAAATCATAATCAAGGTCAAAATTGTAATCAGTGTAGACACAAAAATTATTTACATAATTGTAAAAAATGTTGTATCGAAACCCCCCTTAGAATCCCTTTGTAAAAAGTCTTCTTAACCCATACCTTTACCCACATATTTAATTAATTAATTAAGATTAATTGAATATTCCCTATGCCACCTTGCCTAGCCACCTTGCCCTAAGACCAATTCTCCCCTTGTGAGTCACCACTAGACTTGGTCTCCCACAAATAACTAATTCTTACCCTATAAACCAATTTTGAACCAATTACATTATACCCGACCTCATATATTGACCATTTCTTAGCAAGTGTCATACTTGGCACAGATAAATGGAAGAAAGGAGCCAAAAATAGCCTTTTTGACCTATTCTTATGCCACTAACATCAGTCAACCTAAGACCGACATCAGCAAGATCATCAATGTCAATTACTTAAGCAACATTCTAAACCCATTTTGGGACCCCCCACAAACATTATCTCTCAAGCAAAAACTCACTCAAGAGATTCAAAACACTCTTAACAAGATTTTGGTGATTATCCATTGTAACGAGGCTCACAACTTCTCTGTACCAGTCAAATCCTAGACTAAAATTGATCCATTATGCAAAGAGATTGAACTACGGTGAACAGATGGCACAACTCATCTTCATTTGATTAATCACCTTAACAAAGATTTATCAAGAGTATTCTTTTGGGTACTTATATCATTTAAGCATCCTTATATTCTATGAATTCTAATTGTTTTTTATTAGTGTTTACACAAGTCCCATCCATCCCTGAGGAAGAGTTGTAAAACTCCTTCATCTCAATATCTCTACCTTAACCAAACCAAACTCCTCACCCAAACTTCTTACCATATCTCTAACCCTTCATATGACTCTTTTCCAACCCCATTAAACTGTCAAATATCCTTCCCTACACTCAAGAAAGTCTTTTATGAATTTCTAATTCCATTGCCCCTACCAACATTGGTTATCCTACCAATGTTGATCGCATTACCACTACCAACATCAGTTACCCTACCAACATTGATGACTACCCTTTTACCCAAATCACCCCAAACTAGCCCGAATAGCCCTCTAACAAACCAACATTTTATTTTTCTTCTTCTGTGATACTAACTACTACACACAAGTTATATAAAAAGTACATTTAACACACACACACACACACACTCTCTCTCTCTCTCTCTCTCTCTCTCTCTCTCTCTCTCTCTCTCTCTCTCTCTCTCTCTCTCTCTCTCTCTCTCTCTCTCTCTCTCTACTTTTATTTTTCATTTCATTTTTAACTCTCTGTATTAAATAGTAGACTATCATCCCCCAAGAAGTTTGTCACTTCTTAGAACAAGTAAGTTGCTTGGCAGCCCACTCACCAACCTACTAACAAATATTTTGTGGTAGTGTGTTCTTACTTACAGGTGGTCCTCCCTAGCCAAAGAGGAGTTCCCAACTTCATCTGGATATAGTTCACACCAATCTAGGTACATATAATCACTAATCCCCAACCTTTCTTTCTCTATTTCTCAATTCTTAAATTTAATAAAAAAAAATTGAAACATTATTGGCACACCCAGTGGGACCCCTAGAGTTTTCCTTTGGTTCATTCTATGATTTTTAAGCATTTATTTAAGTGCACAGTAGTGAATTTGTCATTTCTTGCACTTTCTCTCTCCTCTTATTTCTTAGAAAAAAGGAAAAAAATAAAGAAAAATGCAATTTTCTTAACTTTCTTATTTTAGAAGAAGTAAATTGAACTCTTCTCTCTCTATCATTCTTTTTTCTTCACAAAATAAACTCAATATGTTTTGCAAATTAAAAATAATTCTTTTCTTCTTCATGCACAAATAGGATAGTGAAAATCATCCTCTTTCCCTATTCCTCTTTGTTTTCATCTAAATTAACATAATTTCAATTTGGGTTTAAAAGAGACTACATTTCATTATCTGTCTATTGCATAATTAACACATCTAGTTAATTAAAGCATTATGAATGAGTCGTAGGTCACAAATGTTACACATCCAAACCATGCACACAAATTAAGCACTTCAACATATCTAAGACAAGACCCATCAAGATTTCATCACCTGGTGGATCACCTTACCCTACCCAGTTATTCTACTTAGATGTCATTACCAAGGGAAGAGCCCATTCTATTCTCTAGCAAAGTATAAACTCTAGGCAAATGGTATATTTTGGCTAAGTGACCTGGCTTAGCTTTAGGTTCATAAAGTGGGGAGAGTAATATCCTAGCATAGGCTACGTACTTGATCTAACATAGATACTTTTTGAAAACCAAAATTTACCTAAAACCATCCTTAAACTACTTTCTAGTGCCTACAACAGCCAATTCTTCTTCTCATTCTCTACTTAAGGCATAAGCCAACACGACTAAAATTAATCTCTAGTAGTTAATATTAGGGGCTACATGTTATTTTCCATTTTCTATATTTTTGAGTCTGTGAGGATGCTTCTTTTTTGATTCATGAGATTAAACCAAAGTTGACAAATATAAAATTTGAATAATCTCTTAAAATCATACTTCCTGAGTGTTTATCATTCTCATACATATTCTCTAAGACCTTTTAAACACTTGGATTTCACTCTCTGAATCCTAAAAACTCATTTTTTCACTTTTTAGACTTCCACAGTGACTGACATCAGCTATATATAACCAACATCGGTAGTTGTCACAACCAACATTGATCATAAGCGACTGATATCGATGACTATGTAAATTTTAAAATTTATAGTCTACCTTAAACAACAAATTCACACAACCTTTTAAACTTTCTTTAAACCTCATTTACCTTTAACCTGAACTTAACATAGTGTATTCTTTTGCATGGTTTTAACACGAAGCCAAGTAAAGACACTTGCTGATTACACAAGCCATCAACCACTTCCACCTTCCACTTCTATTTTTTAATCCATAATGGAACAGGATATGGATAGAATGCCTAACCCTAATCAAATTCTTGTTGTAGTTTTAGGTGATCAAGATTTCACTTGATTTCTTAATTTTATTGTAACCTCCCTCTAACATTACCTTGCTACAAGCAAAACTCAAACCTCTACAGGTGACCCACTCCTTGGAATGCCAACATCATTGATGGTATCAAGTCTAGTTTAGACTCGACCTTCCATGGTTACCCAAACCATCACATCAACCAATAACCCAATTGTGCATTATGTTCCAAGTGTGGAATCACCCACCATTAAATCTAACATCCACCCTATCATAACTTGCTTACCTTCACAACCACAAGGGGTACAAACTATTTCAACCCCATTTCAGAACTTGGTGGTACCTATCCCATAAACTCTTGCACCTGTTAACACCCAAATCACAACTCACCCCTCACCAAGCACAAATATGCCTTCCACTTAACCCATAACCACAAATCAAACCATTGCCCTTATTTTAGTTGGTCAAGCCCCATTTCTTTCTATGCCTCAACCTATGACTCACTATACTTATGTTATGTCAACACAACCATAATAGGTAGTGTCATATATGCCTTCAACTTCTTATTCTCTTCCTTACAATGTAGGAGGTATTTATCAAACAAATCCTCCTCTCAACCTCATCAAAATGCTCATGGATAAAATGATCAACTTAAGACATCTGTATCTAGATCAAAGAATATTTAATCTTACAATCAGATCTACAATGAACCCATTCACCCCTCTTTACCAATTCATCCATACCCAAACCAATGGGAACTCCTAAAATTTTCCCTTTTCTAGAGAAAAGAGGACCCACAACAACACTCCTTTTCCCTACCTCAACCAAAGCTCATTGAGATCTTCTCTAGAGCATGTGTAAAACATATTTCATCCACACTCTAGGTGCAAACCTTTCACACATTTGATGAAGCTTTTGCAATGGCATAAAAGCTTGAAATATAGGCCATAGATGAGGATAAGATCAAATTAAATAGTAAAAATTATAATTCTAAAGCAAATGATCCTTATTCATCTAAAAATTCCCATCCAATTCAAAAATCTAAAGGGTCTGTAAATGCTATGGTTGTGAAATCCACTTCTTCTACAAGCATGACTCAACCCACAACACAATCAAACACAATCAACCCAACAAATCTCTTTCAACAATGATATGAGCAACAATAATATACTCCTATTTGGAGTTATACACCTCCATTTTAGAAAACTACTCAACCAAGGAGTTATCAACCTTCCTACCATCAAACATCCGATCCAATTTGATCCTTCTCAACCCATTCCAACATGGTTCAAAGAGGATGAGTTTTTCAACTATCATAGAACCAAAGGCCACAACATCAATGATTGCAAAAATCTTTAAAATATTGTCCAAAATATGCTCAATAGGGGTGATCTTATTCTAGATAATCCAAATGCTCCCCAAAACTAGAATATGGGCATATTCAAACAACCCTTCCTTAATCAGGCACCTAACCAAAACATAGTCCACACTACTTAAACTTCTTTAGATCATAAGATTCATATAGTCAGTGTGATCTTTCCCTTAACCCAACCATTGCCACAATAGGAAATGCCTATTTTACCTACTCCTACCCCACAAATGGTAGAAGTTGGTTTGACTCCACATTTTCTTTTGACAAAAGAACCTATTTCTCCTCTTCTACTTCCATATGAGGAAGAACAACCTTTACCACTCCCATTACCCCATGAGGAGTTACCAATTACCTTTGCACTTACCTCACGTACACTTTAAAAAAATGGAGATCATGCTTCTCCTACCCCTCAAACAAATAGTGATAAAAATCCTTTATTACTTCCTCTTCAACCCATATAAGAAAGTGACTCATCCACTCCTCTTTCATAAATAGATAAGCTAGATTTCTCCACTTTAACATTTGACGAAGCAACCATTGAACCACCCCCAAACCAACCCATCTTTCCATTCCTCTTACCCATGGAGGATCTTACTTTGCATGTTCCTTGTCCACATGTTGAAGGAACAATCATACCATTTATTTATCCCTTTGAGGAGCCCTCATCTCCTCATTCTCCACATACTATAGAGGAACATACTTATTCATCTATTACTGAAGAAGATGACCTTATTTTGACTCTTTTCCATATTTAGACAGAAATATTAGAGGTAAATAAATATCCTCTCTCTCAATCATTTAAAGACAAACTGATTGAACCCACACCAGTGACATCTAGACCATTTTCACGTTTAGTGGAAAATATCAAATTCTTTGATTCTAAGAAATTAGATCAAGCATCATTTTGGGATCACCTTAAAATGCCCTATCCAACATAGAGAGTATCTCCCTTCACTGCTAACCCTCTCACAACCATTTATCCTAAGGTTTTTGATAGGGTGTGTATTACTTCACCTAAGCTTTTAGAAGCCTCCTCTTCTACTTCATAGCCCTCCACCTCACATGTGTCTACCACATTGAAATAGATAATATCTTTAGGCAAATGACCAATTTATAATCTAGTTCATCTACATATGAAGTTAGATTTAACCCCTCAAAAATAAGGGGGTTTTCTCTCCCTAAACCAAAGAATAAAGGTATAACCCCAAAACGTCGCCGATCTACCCTTCTTCCACCTTCAACCTTACCATCCATTTTGGGTCCACATCACTCTACCTTGGTGGGAGTGTTGCTGACCCATGTAAAACATAAAGTGACATTACCTCCATTATTGTCATTACCACCTCATAAACCTTCAACACCTAGCACCCTCTTACCCAAACTTAAAAAGGTGGAAGTCAAACATGTGGGTTCACCATCACCTAAAAAGGTGTCACACAAGACTACACCCATCACCACTAAACTCAAAAAGGTGTCCACTCCACCTATGGCAATGAGTTCTAACCCATTTCAATGCTCCCAAGTATTCTGGCTATGCAAGTTATTGCAAGCATCAACAATAACTCTTCCCCCCATCAAACCATTTGATCCTCTTGGACCAAAACCATTATGGTTCAATGATTCACAAGTTTTTTATATCATCATTCTTCAGGACATGATACTGAGAGTTGCAAAGCTCTCATAACAATCATTCATCACCATTTAGATGTCAATGCTTTCTTGGGTGTTAAATCAATTGAAACTCCTAACATTCAACTCTCAACATCTACAATGCCTCACAAAACCCCCTTTCACATTAAACCCAAAGATGCTATTGTACCTTCTCTATCACCTCCTTCACCTATATTTTAGATTAACATGATCAATGTGACTACATGATCAAAAAATCAGAAAAACAAAGGAAAGGAAAAGTTCTCTACTCCTTGGGTTCACCCCTTTACAAAGGACATCCCCTCTTTAAATCCCAAGATTTCCATCTTGGGTGTCCCATAATAGTCATCATCAAGAGTTATCCAAAAATCCATGGTGAAGCAACTTCACCAATCCCCAATGAAGATGTCTCTATATGAGTTAATTAAAAAATCATCCCAACATTAATAAGATCTCATTAGTTCCTTACAATTGGTTGAAGTTTAACCTAAATATCCTTAACCCTTTACAGCCTTCGTCAATTCTCTCAACACCATTTCTATGATCTCCTTTAGTGATTTAGAGATCCCCTCTTAACATCCTAAAGATCAATATTCTACCCTCTTTATCACTACCTAAATTAATCAAACTCATGTCAAGATATTTATGATCAATGGGGGAGCCAACATCAACATCATTTCAACCCACACTTACAATAAATTATCACTCCCTAACAATTTTTTGTCACAAACAGATGTAGTGTTACATTCTTGTAATGACTCTACTACTACAACTATTGGCACCATGGTCTTGCACATCTGTGTAGGTCCTCATACCATTCTTGAGTTATTTTATGTTTTAGAGGGTGAATTTTAATACAACATACTTCTCAAGTGACCATGGATAGGTGCTATGGCATGTGTACCTTTCACATTACACCGTTGTGTTAAGTTTGAATACAATGGTCAAAGTCATGTCATTCCCATCGACCCACCTCCATTCAAGACATGTAACATGACTTATAGCCAAAATTATGTTCTTATTCCTTTCAATACATCATCACCTCCACAACCCACTTCTTAATCCTCAATAAGTTTTTCTACCCTAGACACACCTATACCAACTACACAAGTTCCTAACAAAGATCCCACGGAGGAAACCTTCAAGAAATTATCACTTAGTGAATATCATTTTTTAACTCTCTACATGTTCCATACCCCTCAGGAGTATGGAAAAGCTCACATGAGTGCCAACTGTGATCCTCATATTGTTATGATCATTCGATATGGTCCACCCCATCTCAAAACCAACTTCACATATAGGGGAATTGATCAATCTCTTGTCATGGGTAATTCATCCTCTTCACCCCAAAAGTTTAACTATGATTTTTACTTCTTAAGCAAGCCTAGATTTGTGCATGTTTATCTCTATAAGTGTACTTGGAAAGGTTTTGGCCTAGGATGTTATGAGAAAGGTGATCAGACATCCATTTAATACCCTACCCATCAAACCATTGATGATGCTAAATAAAGGCATGGCATTGGTTATGTTAACCCAACTCAATCCATTAATACATCTATTCCCATCATTCAAGAACCTATTTCTCCTTCCAACTCCTCTTTTCCACCATCACCCACTGAATTGGAGGTATTTATACCTCCTAATTTTTTTCAATAAATGTCATTCACTTGGGCCCCCTTACCCATCGCTAGGGTAGAGAATCATGGTCCTTTCCTCTCATACATCCTCACATGATTGATGAGGATTCTCCCACAATTAACACCATATCTTATGCAATTGATGATGACATTCTTACCTATATGGGTACTGATGATTCCTACATCAAACTATCACTCCCTTCTAAGACAAGTTATGTTAATCGAATCAACCATTGACATTAACTTACCTTCTCATGACGATCCTTATATTCTAAAAATAGGCCAATCTCTAGATTCTTCTAAACAAACTGACTGCACCACATTTCTCTATGACCATATTAAGGATTTTTCTTGGTCCTACAAAGACATGCCTGGTATTGACCCCTCAATCATAACCCATAACATTGTCACTAATCATGATGCTAAGCTAGTTAATCAAAAGCTTCACAAAATACATCCTCATATTACTCTCCTTGTCAAGGATGAGCTCCAATGCCTCCTCTCCATTAACTTCATCCAACCTATCAACTACCCATAATAGGTTTCCAACATTGTACCTATTAGGAATGCAACAAGGGGAATCTATATTTACACTAACTATTATGACCTCAACCTTACTTGTCCAAAGGATGACTTTCCTTTGCCAAGTATTGATCAACTTGTTTATTTAACAACTAGCCATGAGATACTATCACTTATGGATGGATTCTTAGGATACAATCAAATCCTAGTTGCCCCTAAAGATCAACACAAAACAACCTTTATCACCCCATGGGGAACTTTTTGTTATTGGGTTATGCCCTTTGGACTAAAAAATGTTAGTGCTACCTATCAACATGCCATGACTTATATCTTCCATGACCTCTTACACACAATTATGGAGGATTATTTCAATGACCTACTCGAGAAATATAAACTTCATTGGGATCACTTGGGGGTCCTTAAAATAATGTTCATGCACCTTATTTAGTATAACATTTGACTTAATCTAAAGAAGTGCATCTTTGGTGTTCTTTCCAGAAAGATCTTGGGCTTTATCATCTCTCTTCAAGGTATTGAAGTTGACCCTACTAAGGTTCAAGCAATCCTCAAAATGCCTCCACTAACCACACTCAAACAACTCCATAACCTCTAAGGTAAACTCTAATCAATTCATCACTTTATCTCTCAGCTATCAAATCATACTAAACCTTGTCACTATCTTCTCAAAAAGGAAATTCCTTTCCATTAGGATAAAAATTGCAACGAAGCCTTTGATGCACTCAAATGGTATCTCATTTCTCCACACATCCTTATTCCACCTAAATAGGATCAACACTTCTATCTTTATATCTCTTCAACTGACCATTCTTTAGGAGCTATGATAGCACATAGGGATGATCAACACCATGAGCAGGAAATCTATTACATAGCTAGATGCTTATTGACTATGAAAATTTCTACACTCATATCAAGAAGTTGTGCCTTGATTTGGTATTTGTACATTATAAAATATGACATTACCTCCTCAACCACAAAACTTGTCATCACCCACATGGACCCTCTCCAATACATGCACTCTAAACCTTACCACAACCAATGCATCACTTGGTGGCTTATGCTTCAGGCTAAATTTGATTTGGAATTCATCCAACAAAAGTCTATCAAAGGGAAAACCATCACTACCAACTAGTTTTTGTTCCTCTCCTTGATAGCCAGCCCTTAAATCTCAAATTATTTGATGAGTCTATTGCCACACTTTCTACTAATGATATCACCTATCAAATTATGATGCCATTTGATGGGTCTAAATGTTAAAATAGTGGGGAAGCAGGGGTTATCCTCATCCCTGTTGATGGTGAGCTATTGCCTTTATCATTTAAAATAGACTTTGAGTACAAAAATAACATGGCTGAATATGAAGCCTTAATTCTAGGGATTCAAATAATTATCTTCTTAGGAATCAAATCCATAACCATTTTTAGTGACTCACAATTAGTCATCAACTAGGTCAATGGTTCTTATCTATGTAAGAACAAGACTCTACTATGGTACAAACATTATGTAGATACTTTATTAGAATAATTTGACAATTACCTTTTGTAGATCATTCCTTGCTCAACCAATAAGTTTGCAGACACAATGGCTTCTTTATCCTCCCACATATCCTCTTCCTCCTTTTCCTCTAAAATCTACGTCACTATACATCACCTAACTTTGCCTTCTTACATTTCCTCCAACATCCTCTTTATGGGGAATATCACTAATGATCCACATGACTTGTGGTATACTTAACTCACATATCACCTCTCTTACTCTATTACTCCTCCTGATCTCTCCCACAATGCACAGTGTGTATTCATAAAGTGTGTTACATGTTATACTATGCTAGGGGGACTTCTCTACAAATGGGGTTTTGATGGTATCCTCCTTCAATTTCTCACTATTAAAGAGATTCCATTTACTATTAAGGAGGTTCATGGTGGGATTTTCAATGGTCATTTTAATGGTCACACAATTTCTAAATGTCTCCTTCACCTTGTCTATTATTGGCCAACACTCTCTCGTGATTATACTGACTATGTTAGATGTTGTCTCAAATGTCAACAACAAGCTAACCTATTGCATGTTTCTAGTAATGCCTTACAAGCCACTAAGGACTTTTGGCCCTTCTCTCAATGGGGTTTAGACTTAATTGGTGAGATTAACCTCCATTCATCTCTTCATCACCGATCAATCATAACAGCAATAAAATACTTCACTAAGTGGGTTGAGGCCATTCCTCTCATATCCACTAAGGCTGATAAAATCATTGAATTTATCAACCATCATATCATATGCTATTTTAGCGTACCTTACAAAATCATAATTGACAGTGGTAAGTCTTTCAAAAATAATATTGTCTAGCAACTCAGTGATGCCTAACTCAACTTCTCTTCACCCTATTTCCCACAAGCCAATGGGCAAGCTAAAGCCTCTAATAAAAATTTGACCAAAATCCTTATGAAAGTGGTTAATGATGTTGGCAAGGAATGGCACATTCACATCCCCTATGCTTTATGGGCTTATCATACTAGCATTCACACTTCTATAGGAGCTACACCTTTCTCCCTCATCTATGGGATAGGAAGCTATTTTGCCCCTTGAAGTCCAAATTCCTTCTCTTAGGATTTCACTACAAGACATTCTAACTAATGAATTTTTTTTTCCAAGAACATTTGGCTCAACTTGAGCTAGTTGATAAGCACCATCTGACATCCCTTAACCATCTCCACATCTACTAAGAGCATATCAAATGTGCCTATGACAAAAAACTTAAAGAGCATGATTTCAATATTGGAGATCTCATCTTAAAGAAAAATCAACATGTGACTAACTTCTAAAAGAGAAAATAGGGTAGTTTTCTCCCAATTAGCTAGGACCCTACATTATAACTCATAAATATGGCTTTGGAGCTTATCGCTTGTCTTCTCTCAAAGGATGACCAGAACATGAACCTCTAAATGAACTGTATTTATGACCATTCTTTTGTTAATTAATCAAAAATTTACCTTGTGTTTAACTTAAGCTCATCCCTTGAGAAAATCCACTATATTAATATTATTTTTACCGTACCCTTATTCCTCCACACTTAGTTAACCTACAAAGTGTTTTAGTTTTATCCCAAAATGTGGAAAACCTATAAGCCTCTATAGACTTGTCCATGACTAAAGTAACAAAAAGACTCAAAAAATCAAAAGCAAAAGAAAATAATATGGGATATATCAACTACTCAAAATCATGCCTAGCTCTTAAAAAAGTAGACTGCTCCCTTGAAGGATAGCTACATTCAAATAGACTGCTCCCTTGAAGGACAACTAATAAAAACCAATAAAATAAAAAACACTAGACCATACCCTTAAACGATGGCTAAGTCAAAAAACCACTATCAAAGGCAAATATGATTCAGAAGCTTCCCTATTGATCAAATTCATCCCATTGTGAGCTTCCTACATCGATCATCTTACACAACAAAATCAAAAACAAAGAAAAAATAGAAAATCAACACAATAACTTTATGTCATGAACTTGTCTATAGTCACTCTCAGGCAACCCAGAAATAGGTCATACCATTATTACTCCAAAGGTTACACTACCTCACTACTCTTATTCCATTTTACACCCTCTTTCCTTCAAAAACACATTTTCAAGGGACTTTGAGCTTACTTAACACAAGACAATAACCAGGCTTTTCTAACTAGCAAATGGTCAACTAATACAATACATAAAAAAGGTTCAAACTTTAGAGCTTATTTATGTTATTATTTTGGTTTGTGTCAATAATGAACACCTTATCTCTCTCTTTTACCTTTCACTTCACATGTTGAATTTTCTTCTATAGATACATTTTCCAATAGAAGAACTCACCATCTCAACTCATAAACATAACAACTCTAAATCCTACACCTACCCCAAAACCAATGCCTAAAACCAATAATTTATCATATATATCATCACATCTATGAGACAATGCTAAAAATGCAACATGATGACCATTTTCCTAACTAACAATAAATAGGAATAATGTCACAATTCCCAAAACCATCACTTATGCATACACCATCACATATAGATAATGCAGAAACCAAACAAACATGACCAACACATTCATTTTTAGTATACACCCAATCACATATATGGAAGGTACTAAGAATGCAAATTAACCATCATTTTCCTAAAAACCAATACATAAGAAACAAACCAAGACCAAACCACTCATTTTTAGTATGAAACCAATCACATTTATGGTAAATACTAAGAATGCACCTGAACCACAATTTCCTAAATACCAATACATAGGAAATAAACCATGACCAAAAAATCTATTTCTAGTATAAACCAACAAATATGGAGCATGATAAAAATATAAATTAACCAAGAATATACCATTTCACATATTGAAAGTGCTAAACCTTTATCTCATAAACACAACCATTTCATTTTTCACCTATGGGAAATCTAAACATGAAAATCTGATCCACTATGCATATGCCATCATATACATGGAAGTGCTAGTAAACCAACATCATCATTATATCAATATCATAAACATTCATCCAAAACCATAAACATATACATGAAAATAATAGTTACATCATAATCACATCAAATAAAATATCTCATCATGTGTGTGTGTGTGTGTGTGTGTGTGTGTGTGTGTGTGTGTTGAATCAATATACATCATATATAAATATCAAAATCTCTCATCTCTCTCTCATATACATCTCACATCATTAGCTCATAGGCTAGTATATATACAAAAAATGAATAAATACAAAAATATCTCTCAAAATCAAGATCAACACGGCCTCCAAAAAATCATGGTAGATGTGATGAGGTGGTGTCACCACTGCCCTCTACCTATCTTCATCTCCATGCACTGGAACATGAGGTTCGTGTCTCTAACCGCTCTTGATCCCTAAACTCTAAAAATCTAGGAATCTTTAGAAACTCATAGATTTCCCTCTCATATTATGTGATCTCATCTATTGTAGTGTTGTATCTTGTAAGAGATATAGTCTATGGAGGACCCATTGCAACTACCTGCCCTATTACCTATAATATTGCCTATGGAGGAGGAAGAGGAGGAACAACTACCAATGACCATGTGGATGACCTCAACTGATATCTCTCTATTGTCAATGAGGTCACTCATCCCTGTAGATTGGCCACCTAACTCTAAATATGGCCCACCTAAACATATAACCCCAGGACCTCTACCTATGAGGAATCCTGTGAAAGGATTATAGCATCTCTCTCCTATATGGCCATGTCCTTGGCATATAATGATGTATCCCTCTCTATAACTATATCATCTCTAGCCTACATGGCTACATCTCTCACCTAAATAGTAGTATCTTTGGCTTATAATGCCACATCTCTATCCTGAATCATGACATCCCTATCATGTATGACTGTATCCCTCTCCTATACGGCCATGTCTCTAGCCTATAAAGAAATATCTCTCTCATGTTCCAAACCTTGTATTTATGGAGCCAACCTCCTAACTAGTATAACTAGGTGTAGTCCTGTCCACCATGCCTGGTATGCCCTAGTGCATCTAGAATTAACCACATCTGTGCCTGCTAAAAACTCCTCAAAATTAGGTCCATCTGTATCCAATGGCAAAGGGAGTGGTACCTCAATGTCATCATGCCTATATCTATGGAAAGTAGGTGGAACATCCTACACAAGGCTAAGCTATCTCTTGAGCCATGCCATGGGTATCATCTTCAACTCCCTTGCTCTCCTACCTCTGACCCAAAGTGTGATTTGTAGCCCATTGATCTCCTCCCCCCGACCTCTAAAAACTAGATACATTAAATAGGGGCATTAGATATATCTCTTAGACTTAAGCCATTTAGTAGCCCTCTATAGTACATGATATCCTACACAACGTGATCAACTCATGTTTGTGCCATGGCCTCTCACTATCATCTAAACCTAACTCTAAATCCCACTATAATCATGGATGGTAGTCCCAATGGCCTTGTAACTATGATGTTCTCATACACCCAACAATATAGCAGGTGCCCAACACATAAACTATAGCATTTGTGTAGATTTGAACCCCATAATTCTCTATATAATTGAGTCAAGTATACAGGCCCCTATGCAAAAATTGTCCTCTACTCTATCATCTAAGCTAGGACCCCTATCAAGGTGATCAAAAATCTTCCACCATCTACATTTGGTAGTGTATACACTGTGTTGTTGATCATCATCAGGATGCTAAGATGATGTTCCTCCTCATCTACCAAAAATAGAGGCTCATAAGCAAATGAAGTTGAGTGATATATAACCTCACTCACATGCTTGTCAAACAATGACACCATATATATGTCATGCTCCTCCCTCATGCATGTAAAAATCTACTCACCCTATAGTGATAGTCTAAGGATCTTGTATACATCCTCTAGTGTGACTATCATCTCACCAGTTGGTAGGTGAAAGGTGTTGGTGGTATGATCCCACCTCTCAATTTGTGTGGTCATCAAGTTGACATCTTGAGTAACTCAACAATACTACCAAACTCTACTAAGACTAATTTTAGCCATGTGGTCCCACTCATATACTAACACATCTCTCTTGATCTTAGTTAGGAGTGTCAAAATATGGTCTCTTAAGGTCAACTCATGCCTCACCTACAACCACAAACACACAGAATTAATCAACATACCTTTCTAACCACTACCTTAACCATTTTCCCTATCCCATGGGAGAACTACATTAACCTGAGGCCATTTTGGTATATGTAGGTAACACTCAATAGACATGGGGTCTTCTAAGGCTAGCTCATCCATCTACCCACATAACTATCCATCCTATCCCTTTTTACCCAAGGTCTTATGACCTATCTCTCTTAAATCAAGCCTTTCAGCCAATCTCTCACTATTCAACTGAGCTAACTCTACTCTATGCCACATGATTTTCCTATTCTTTAAGGATTCATGACTTTTTAACTATTTTTTTCCCTATTTTTACCCTTTTTACTTTAACAAGGCCACCAATGTTGATCACTTATCGACTGACATCAGTGCCTAGACTGTTGATGTTGGCACATAACACACTGACATTGGTGCCTTTGCCACTGATATCAGTAGGAAGACCTTAACTAATGTTAGTGGACTACCACTGACATTAGTGACTAGTTTAACTCTAGGGATAAACCCCACAAATTACCCATTTACAATTTTAACCCTGAACCACCCTAAAACCCACCCAAACAAGCCTAAACATGATCTTACCCTCCCCACTTCCCACCCACTACTCACTAGCAACCTATTACACCCCCACTCAACTCAAATCAACAAAATTACCAAGAAACACAAACCAAAGGTTTAAAAGACCCTACCTCATCTCTCCACCTCTGTTAGGATGGGATGACTGGTGCTTGTGTTGCCATGACTCTAATTGGGTCTCCACCTTGACCCAACATTTACTCAACTTTTTTGGATTTTCTTGCTCTCTGACCAATCAACATGAAAATGAAATTGGTCAGCCACCTAGCCCCTTTTTATCAAGCTTGGTCAGCCCTTGATGTTAACCATTTGTGCCATAGGCCACTGACATCAACCACTTTACCATTGACATTGGTATAACAATGCTAATGTCAGTACCATGCAATATAATTTTAATGCTTACACATCACATTTTATAGTCCCTTCTTCATTCTATAGAAACCTTGAACACACTCTACCTATACAAACCTGACCATGGGGATCATTTCCATCTCTACTCATGCCAACTATTACCTAAACACATGTTTCATTACACACCCACTCATTACATTTGAGTTTGGTGTCTTGATCATTCATACTATCTAGTACACATTGATAATACCTTACATGTATGACTATCAGTTGATTTAGATCACCACTAATTGATCCTATCACCTATGACCTATTATGTGTTTAGGGGCACTTTCTACCTCAGATACCTGGAACACATTTGACTATTAGAGCTACAATTTTGGTTGATCCTACCTTCTCAGATATCACTAAAAAGTTATACCTTGGTAACTTTAACCAAAATCTTCCATGACCACACCTATCTTCAACTTGTCAACACAAATTTTTAGTACTTTATGACCATGATGTCATCTCTACACTACTAATCCATAACCAACCAATATCATTTACTCCCTGATAAATTGGTCACCAATTTTGGGTTTTTGCCAATCAATTCTCATTTTGAGGTGGAGGATATCACACCCCATGCCTAGACCACTCAACTTTCATGTTTGCTTGCAACTTGCTGACACAACTTACCAAGAAAAAAGGGGAAAATGTAGAGACCAAAATTATGTTACACAAGTATATAATGTGTTGTGTTAAAACCACCCTTAGACCTTGTTTGTAATAAGTCTTCCTAACCCATGCCTTTACCCCACATATTTACTTAATTAATTAAGAATAATTAAATATTCCTTGTGCCACCTTTCCTAGCCACCTTTCCCCAAGACTAACTCTCCCCTTTTGAGTCACCACTAGACTTGGTCTCCCATAGATAACTAATTCTTACCCTATAAACCATATTATAATTAATTACATTATACCCAACCTCACATATTGACCATTTCTTAATCAGTGTCACACTTGGCATAGAGAAATAGAAGAAAGGAACCAAAAATAGCCGTTTTGACATATTCTTATGCCATCAAAATTGGTCATCCCTTGATCGACATCGATTAATCCAAGATCAACATCAGTGGGATTACCAACATCAATTACTTAAGTAATGTTCTAAACCCATTTTGGACTCCCCTGCAAACATTCTCTCTCTTAAGCATAAAATAACTCAAGAGATTCAAAACATTCTTAACAAGCTTTTGGTGATTATCCACTATAATCAAGCTCACAACTTCTCTATACCAATTATACCTTGAATTAGAATTGATCTATTATGTAAAAATCTTGAAATATGATGAATAGGTAGCACACACTTGTCTCCATTCATTCAGTCACCTTAACAAAGCTATATCAAGAGTATTTCTTTAAGTACTTATATCATTTAAGCATCCCTATATTCTATGAATTCTAATAATTTTTTATTAGCATTTACACAAGTCTTATCCATCCTTGAGGATTTATAAAACTCCTTCATCGTCATACCTCTACCTTAACCAAACCAAACTCCTCACCCAAACTTCTTACCATCTATCTAAACCATCATATGACTCTTTTCCAACCCTATTAACATGTCAGATATCCTTCCCTACACTCAAGAAATCCTTCTATGAATTTCTAACTCCATTTCCCCTACCAACATCGGTCACATTACCACTACTGACATTGGTTACCCTACCAACATCAGAGACTACCCTTTTACCCAAATCACCCTAAACCATCCCAAATAACCTTCTAACAAACCAAAATTGTATTTTACTTACACTATGATATTGATTGCTACACATAGGTTATAGAAAAGGTACATGAAAATCTTTCTCTCTCTTTAATTTACTTTGTCATTTCATTTTTAACTCTTTGTATTAAATAGTGGACTATCATCCCTTAGGAAATTTGTCACTTCTTGGAACAAGTAAGTTGCTTGGCAGCCCACTCACCAACCTACTAACCAATATTTTGTGGTAGTGTGTTCTTACTTGTAGGTGGTCCTCCCTAGCCAGAGAGGAGTTCCCAAAATTTTCTAGATATGGTGCACACCAATCTGGGTACATATAATCACTAATCCCCAATATTTCTTTCTCTATTTTTCACTTCTTAAATTTAATCAAAAATAATTGAAAATGTTTTGGCACAACTTACCAAGATAAAAAGGGGTGACTATAGACACCAAAATTACGTTACACAAGTATATAACGTGTTGTGTTGAAAACCCCCTTCGACCCCCTTTATAATAAGTTTTCCTAACCCATGCCTTTACCCCACATATTTATTTAATTAATTAAGATTAACTGAATATTATCTATGCCACCTTGCCTAGCCACCTTGCCCCAAGACCAATTCTCCCCTTGTGAGTCACCACTAGACTTGGTCTCCCACAAATAACTAATTCTTACCCTATAAATCAATTTTTAACCAATTAAATTATACCCAACCTCACATATTGGCCATTTCTTAATGTGTATCACACTTGGCATGGAAAAATGGAAGAAAGGAGACAAAATATCCCTTTTGACCTATTTTTATACCACCAATGTTGGTCAACCCTCGATTGACATTAGTCAATCCAAGATTGGAATCAGTGGGATCACTGATGTTGGTTACTTAAGAAATGTTCTAAACCCATTTTGGACCCACCCCACAAACATTCTTTGTCTCAAGAAAAAACTCACTCAAGAGATTCAAATCACTCTTAACAAGCTTTTGGTGATTATCTACTGTAACCAGGCTAATAGCTTCTCTATACCAGTCAAATCCTGAACTAGAGTTTATCCATTATGAAAAGAGCTCAAAATATGATGAACATGTAGCACACACTCATCTCTGTTCAGTCAATCACCTTAACAAAGCTTTATCAAGAGTATTTATTTATTTATACCATTTAAGCATCCTTGTATTCAATGAATTCTAATTGTTTCAAATTAGCATTTACACAAGTCTCGTCCATCCCTGAGAAGGAGTTACAAAACTCTTTCATCTCCATACCTCTACCTTAACCAAATCAAACTCCTTACCTAGATTCTTACCATCTCTCTAACTCCTCATATGACTCTTTTCTAACCCCATTAACTTTTCAAATATCCTTCCCTACACTTAGGAAAGCCTTTTATGAATTTTTTACTCCATTATCCCTACCGACATCAGTTATCCTACTGATGTTGGTCACATTGCCACTACCAACATCAGTTACCCTACCAATGTCGGTGACTACCCTTTTACCCAAATCACCCCAAACCAACCTAAATAACCCTTTACCAAACCAAAATTGTGTTTTGCTTGCTCTATGCTACTAATTGCTACACATAGGTTATAGAAAAAGGTACATGCAACTCTCTCTCTCTCTCTCTCTCTCTCTCTCTCTCTCTCTCTCTCTCTCTCTCTCTCTCTCTCTCTCTCTCTCTCTCTCTCTCTCTCTCTCTCTCTCTCTCTCTCTCTCTCTCTCTCTCTCTCTCTCTCTCTCTCTCTCTCTCTCTGTGTGTGTGTGTGTGTGTGTGTGAATTAACAATGGACTATCATCCCTCAGGAAGTTTGTCACTTCTTGGAACAAGTTGCTTGGCAGCCCACTCACCAACCTACTAAAAAATATTTTAAGGTAGTGTGTTCTTATATGTAGGTGGTCCTCCCTAGCCAAAGAGGAGTTCCTAACTTCATCCAGATACGGTATGCACCAATCCAAGTACATATGGTCACTAATCCCCAACCTTTCTTTATCTATTTCTCACCCATTTTAATAACCTAGGTTACAAAAACATGCCTTACAACTAAAATAATATTATGGGGCATATTTCTACAAACCACATTGAAATTGTCACTATTAAATCTTGTGAACCATCCCATACTCCACAAACTACTAGACCCATTATTATGAGGTCAATAACCTCTCCCTCAATTAGCACCATGTTGAGTTCAAGCAATTCTATTACACCTCAATTTGCATGGGTTACTATTTCTATACCTCATCTTTACCCTAATTATAATGGATCCTCATCAACTCAAAATTTATCCAATGCAACTAAATACATATAAGTCACCCTCCAAGGCCCTTTGAATTCGTATTCTAATTATAATGGCTCTTTACCACCTATAAATTATGCAATCACAACTAGATAATCACAAGTTACCCTTTAGGGGCCTTTACACTCTTCTTCTAATATTGAACCTAATATAAACATTGTGTCTTTAGACCTAAAGTTGAATATTGTGCCATCCAATGCTAAACCATCTCCTCCTATTGTTGAAAAGCCTTATAGTCTATCAAACCAACTAAGTAAAAACCTTGCACAAATTTCTATTTTAGATCTTTTATGTACATCTGAAGTCCATCAAACTATTTTGGATGACCTTCTTCAATAATCTACTATGCTTCAATACATTAACCTTGAATAGTTATAAACACTTATATGTAATTTGTCTTGATTTTTATAGGTTACCTTTGATCATAAAGACATGTCCACTCTTGGTTCTAATGACAATAACCCCTTGTATATTGAGGTCATCATTGAAAGCCATAAAATTAAGTGGGTTTTTATAGATAATGGTTCGGAGTTGAACATGGTATCCCTCAAATTGGTACAAATATTGGGTTAAACTATGAAGGATATTCATTTAGAGATGATCACCATAAAGGCATATGACAATACCAAAAGGGAATCTTTTGGTATTATTTGTTTACCAATCATTATTGGATCTTTGTCTCATCATACTTTGTTACATATTGTGGATATTGAGTTGCCTTATAACATACTTCTTGGTTATACTTGTATACATGAAGTAAAGGCCATTCTATCCACTTTGCATCAGTGCCTTAAGTTTCCCCATAATGGGATCAAGGTTACCATTTCTATCAATCTATAGCCTTATCAGTATTGAGAATACCTATAGGCTGAGTTTCATAATTATAATTTTTATCCTGGTTCTAAATTTGTTGCAAAGAAGAAAAAGGGAATAGTTTCACATCCACTAAAATCTACTTACAACAACCTTAGTGACCTTACTTCCACTTTGATTGATCTATTTCCCATAAATCTTGTAAAATAAGTTATTAAAGAAGACACCAACATTTATACATACCATCTTAATGACTATTTCCATATTGCTAAGTTTCCCAAGTCTCATAAATCATTCGGCAAACCTAAACCTTCCAAAATACCTAACATACCTAGCATGATTTAGAAAAAGAAGAAAGAAACATATAAATGACCCATGGTATTTATACCTACTACTTCACCAAATTGGGATCAAGAAGCTTTCATTGAAGGAGACTAGTTATATTTTGATAGCATTACCAATTGTTTTCAAAATCCAAAATAACCTATCCCTAATCAAGTTATGGATAATTTTGATTATATAGGAAAAGGCCTTAAACCATGAGTGTAAGGAATCCTAGAACCTTTATCAATTGGTAAACCTAACATGAATCAAGGTTTTAGATTTATACTGCCTGGGTGTGATCTCATGACTTTCGATAGTGATTCTTTTCAATCAACTAGTGATAAGACTCTTAGTATGATGTAACATCCCATTATAGTATTTTTGATGACCTTGGTAACATGGAATTATTTGATTCAAATTTCATTATGACCTTAACACTATTGCCTTTACCTTTTCCATCTTGAACTCATTAATTATGACCAACAAAATTTAGTATTATGCCTTTATGAATTCCAAAATGAAGAATCTATTGTAGAGTATATGAGCTTTAGAGATGGATTTCTAGTTGGTGATCATAAACAAGGCTTTGATTTTTAGTTAAATCCTTCTACCTACTTTAGAGAGCAGGCAAACTTTTTTGGTCATGAAAAAGATAAAACATTGAGATCTTTGAGTGAAACCCTCTTTGAAGCACTCATTAGTCAAGAAAAGAGTACATAAAAAGACAAGCCCTTGAGTGAAAACTTATTTTAGGGACTCCTGGATGGGAAATTTTTCTCATCCCAAAATCATGCACAAGTTCCATCCAGTCCTAGCTCCATAGCCAGTATTAGCATCAAGTCAGAAGAATAACAAGTCTTTGACCATCTCATCCTAACTTTCATGAGATATTTTCTAGTTGGCCCTTAACTAAACTAGTGGATTTAGATTCATCACATTATCTAGAGATTTAGGAGGAACCATAAGAAACTATAGTAATAGCAGAATATAATGATCACACATTGCCTCTTATTTTAGAAGATGGTTCTACTCCTTGTAGAAAACATTATCAAAGTGAACCTAGGAATGTATGATGATCCCAAAATTATTTACCTTGGAGATTCTCTCACTGATGAGTGGTGAGATCACATTATATCCATTTTGAATGATTTTATTGATATTTTTTCATGGGCATATTCTAACATTCTAGAATTAGACCCTAACTTGGTTGTACATCGACTTGTTGTTATCCAGATGCAAAACTAGTCAAACAAAAATTGATAAAGATACATCCATGCATTGATATTTTCATAAAAGTATAACTAGAGAAATTATTAGGAGCATGATTCATTAAACCAATGGACTATACTGAATGGATATCAAACATAGTTTTAGTCAATAAAAAGCCACAGGGTATACGTATTTGTACTAATTTTAGAGATATCAATAAACCATACCCCAACAATGATTTTCCTCTGCCCAACATCAACATGATTATTGAATCTACTACTAGGTATGAGATTCTATCCCTTATGGATGGATTTTATAGATATAATTAGATCAAATTAGCTTAAGAAGACCAACACAAGAATGCATTCACCATAACATGTGGAACATTCTATTATCAAGTCATGCTATTTATCTCAAATAATGTTGGAGCAACTTATCATTGTGTTATGACTGTCATCTTCCATGACATGATGCATAATATTCTTGAAGACTATGTTAATGTCTTCCTATCTAAATCAAGAAGATGTACTGGACATCCTAATGTTCTACAGAGAATATTTGAGAGAATTCATGAGTAAAAGTTCCATCTCAATCCTAAGAAGTATGGCTTTGGCATCACTTCAGTAAAATTTCTAGGATTTATTATATCATAAAGAGGGATTAAATTATACCTTTCTAAGGTCAAGGTCATTATATAAATTCCTCCACCCTTAAATCTTAAATAATTCTAAAGCCTAGAAGGATAGATTTAGTCTATTCATAGGTTCATTTCTTAACTAGTAAATAAGTGCCAACCATTTATATATATCTTGAAGAAATGGGTCACATTTTAATGGGATCATGAGTGTCAATTAACATTTGTGAATCTCATATCATATTTGGCCAACCCTCCAATTTTTAGATCACCAATACTAGACAACCTTTGCATCTTTATATTTCAGTGACTAAACATGCATTGGGGGAACTCTTGGCCCAACATGAAGATTATGGTAAGGAACATGTAGTTTATTATTTAAGATACACATTGGTGTATTATGATTATAATTTCATCCCTATTGAGAAGGCATGTTTATATATGGTGTTCACATCCCAAAATTTGTAACACTATATGTTGAACAAAAAAACAATTGTTATTACTAAAGTGGACCTCCTCAAGTATTTATTATCCAAAGCATATCTCATATGTCACATGGCCAAATGGATCATGCTCTTAATTAAGTTTTAAGTTGAGTATCAAAATCAAAAATCTATCAAGGAGGAATTTATTGTTGATCAACTTGCATAAGACCCTATTATAGACACTCAACCACTCAGATTCAACTTCTTATATGATTCTATTATGATAATATAATAAGTACAAAATGAACCTAAATAGTGGAAACTCTATTTTGATGGTTTCTTCACTTCTCATGGATCTAGAGATAGCATATTATTGATTACACCATAAGGGGATATGATTCCCAAAACATTTCATATCAATTTTCATTATAATGACAACATGGTTGAGTATGAGGCACTTATTACATGACTTCATCTTGTAGTATAGTGGGATATCCATCACTTAATGGTCTATAGGGATTCCCAATTCAATATCAATCAAACCATAGATCAATATTAGACTAGAGATGACAAGCTTGTACCTTATGAGGACATTTTGGATAATCTCAAGTCTCATTTTAAATCTCTATAGTTTGAAGAAGTACCATGGGCCAATAACATATCTATTGATGTAATGGTGATAGTTGGGTCCATGATACATATTGATATGAGTGCTAAAGAGTATCAATTTCTCATTAAAAATATTCTACATCATGCTCATGTCTTGCCAGATTTAGAAAGGGTATGTACCATTGTTGGTCCCAATCTCCTACCTAAATTACGTTGGTTTCAAGACATTTATAATTATTTTCATGACTATGTTTTTCCACCTGACCTTTCCAATAATCATTAAAAACTTTTCCTTCATTGCATAGCATATTATACCCTCATTGGAAACATGATTTATCATAAAGGATATGATGGAATGTGACTTTATTGTTTATCTTTGGGAGAATCCAAGTTAGTTTTTAAGGAGGTTCATGAATGAATGTGTAGGGCCATACCAATAATGTAGTCTTAGCTAAAAATTCCTCAGAATAGGTTACTATTGGCCCAAAATGGAGATAGATACTTGAAATTATGTAACGAAGTGTGTTTTTTGTCAACAACATGTAAATTTGATACACTCACCTTCCCTACCACTATATCCAATAACTACACCATGGACATTTTCTACTTGGGGCTTTGATCTCAATAGGTAAATAAACCCAACATCTTCAGATGGCCATAAACATATTCTCACTACTATCGAGTATTTTACTAAGTAGATTGAGGCCATTCCCCTCACTTACATCATTGATAGGTAGATTTTTAAGTTTATACATTATCATATCATCTATCGATATGGTATCCCATAATTCATTATATCTAAAAATGGTAGATCATTTATAAACAAATATGTTAAAGAGCTTCTTGAAAAAATTAAAATCAGGCATAAGAAATCCACACCATATAACCTACAAGGAAATGGACAAGCCAAGGCATCAAACAAAACCATTATTTCCATTTTCAAGATGATTTTCAATGATGTGGCTATAATTAGCACTTGTAATTTTTTTTTCTCTTTAGGCTTATCACACTAGTCATTGAACCCTCATGGGAGCCACTATGTACTCCCTTATTTATGGCACATAAGTTATTATCCTGATTGATATCGATCTTGTTGAGTGTGGATCCCTTTGGGGCTATCACATGACCATGATGGTACATTTTGGGGGCTTAAAGAGCTCCAACGATGTGGGGAGAACATTTTTCATTTACTCTTCATGTGTGTGAATATTATTAAATGTGTATTTAATAATTTTCATGTTGACTTCCATGTTTATTGGAAGTGGGATTGATTTCCTTATTTTTAGGGAATTAATTGTTTATTAAATAATTTCCATATGAGTAGAATTATTAAATGATCTATTTAATAATTTCTATAATGTATTATAGGAGAAAATTAATGCTCTATTTAATCATTTTTATTATGTATTATGCAAGTGGGATGGACTTTCTCATTACTAGGAGTTGGTTATTATTTCTTTACATTGGAAATTGTGCCATTTAGAGGAGAATGGCATGTTTCTTATTATTGGGGCTTGAAAATAAGCTTGATTTGGTAGGAATGGCATGTTTCCTAGGTGGATAAGGCCTATCTTGATGAGGATGGTGAGTTTATCCTTGGGGGATGAATTTCTTCATCTTCTATATATATATAGGGTGTGGTGTGACCTTTTAGAGGTTGCTAATGATTTTACTTGTAGGTGTGGATTTTGAGAGATAGAATCAAAGTGTAGTGTTTCAAAAAGTGAAAGTGTTCATTTACAGGGTATGGTATAACATCCTGTGAGATACAGTAAAGTGTAGGTGTAGGTGAAAGTGAAACTTTTTATGCAATATGTTCTATAGGATATTTTTATATCTCTATGAGAGTTCATTATAATCTTGTTTCAGATTACTATTTTATTTTAGGACTTTATTGGTGGATGTATCCCATATTGGGTGAACTATGGTATATCTTTGCTATGTGTTATTTCTAGTTTTTCTTTTTAAAATGTTCTCCATTTAGTAAACATTAACTGTGATTTGAGGAATTGATTTTGTGATGCATTTGGTGCATAGTTAAATATGATTTATATGTTTTAAATTAAATATTTTATAGTGGATTAAATATGGTTTGAATTCACTTAATTCTTAATAACTAATATCAAATATTTGGTGGTATTTTAGTTGAAGTGGTAAATCATAGGATAGGTTATTAGCTTGAGTGGGAGTTATAGGAGAAGAAATTATATTTAGAGTTGATAAGTTTGATGGAAATAATTTTGGTTTATGTAAAATTCAAATGGAAGATTACCTAAATTAGAAGGAACTTCAACTCCCCTTAGAGGGGAAAGGAGGACAACCTACAACTATGAGTGATGCAGATTGGACATTGCTTGATAGGAAGGCATTGGGATCCATATGGTTATGCCTTGCATCTTCTGTTGCATTTAACATTGAAGATCAAATAAATACAAAGGATATTTGGATAAACTTCGAAAGTTATATGAGAAACCCTCAACTTCTAATAAAAGTTTTCTTATGAAAAGATTGTTTAACATAAAAATGTCTAAGAATGGTTCAATTGCTAATCTTTTAAATGTTTTTAATATGTTTGCAAGTATGCCTACTTCTATTGGAATTAATTTTGATGATGAAGTTAGATATTTTTTGATTTTGTGTTCTTTGTCTAATAGTTGGGATAGTTTGGTTATGGTTGTGAATAATGTAGTCCCTATCAAGGGAAGCTTGAATTTTGAGGATGTTGTAGGTGTGATTCTCAACGAGGAGATGTGAAATAAAAGTACTAGTGAATCATCTTTAGGGAATGCCTTATACATTGATACTAGAGGGAGACAAAATGATAAGATCAAAGGAAACCATGGAAAGTCAAAAGGTATATCTAAGTCAGGATCTAAAGTCAAGATCATATGTTGGCATTGTGGGAAGAGTGGACACTCAAAGAAGGATTGTTGGTTACTTTGGGATAAGAAGGGAAACAAGGAGAAAACAAATGAGGTAAATGTGACATCAGGTAAATTATTTCAAGATGCCTTAATTATTTATATGGATAGTTTTTCTAAAACTTGGGTATTAGATTCAGGGGCTTATTTTCATGCCATGCCACATGGGCATTATTTTACTGATTATGTTCAAGAGAATTTAGGACATGTTTATATTGGTTATGATGAACCATGTGAGATATTATGGAATGGTTCTGTTCAAGTTAAGATGTAGAATGAGAACACATGGATCCTTAAAGATGTTAGAAATGTGCCTATGTTGAGATAGAATTTGGTTTCAGTGGGGCAATTGGGTAGTGAGGGATGTTCAGTAATGTTTACTACAAATTCTTGAAAAGTTACCAAAGGATCTCTTATGTTTTTGAGAGGTAAGAAAGTTGGTACTTTATATTTGACTAGTAGTGTTTATTCTTGTGGTTTAGTTTCTATATATGGAGATGTAACTATGTGGCACTACAAGATTGGTCATATGAGCCATAAGGGCATGGAGATCTTAAAAGATAAGTTGCATGCGTTGAAAGGCATAGATCTAGATTTCTATGAGAATTGTGTGTATGGGAAACAAAATTGGGTTATGTTCCTGAAAGTTGGACCCACAAAGAAAGAGCACAAATTAGAGTTGGTACATTTAGATGTATGGGGACCAACTCATGTATCTTCTATTAGTGTTTTTAATTATGTCACTTTTATTAGTGATGCAACTAGGAAAGTTTGGGTTTATTTTATTAAAAATAAATATAATATATTTGACACTTTTAAAAAGTGGAAAGCCTTGTTTGAGAATGAAATAAGTCTCAAGTTGAAATATCTCAAATCAGATAATGGAGGTGAGTATTGTAATAATGTTTTATTTTATTATTATTCTAATAATGGAATCTATAGGGAAACAATGGTTCCAAGAACTCCAAAATAGAATGGGGTATCTGAAAGGATGAGTATAACAATAATGGAATGTGCTAAGAGCATGAAGTTATATGTAGTGTTGCCTTTATAGTTTTAGGTAGAAGTAGTTAGCATGGTAGTATATCTGATTAAAAGAGGACATTTTATGCCTTTGTATGGAGGCATTCTTGAACAAGCTTAGTCTAGTAAGAATGTTGATTATTCTTTTCTTAGAATCTTTGGATGTGAATATTTTTTTCTTATCAAGAAAGAGGATAGGACTAAGTTAGAGGCTAAATCAAAGAAATGCACCTTTGTTAGATATGGTGAGGATGACATTGGTTTCCATTTATAGAGCATTAAAGATATGAAAATATTTTGGTTTAGAGATGTAGTCTTTAATGAAAAAGTTATGCATAAGGATCAATTACAAGAACAAGAATAGGAACAAAAAGAGTACATATTATTGGATGATATTGTGGATGGAAAAGTATCCAATGATTTAGTTCAAGAACCATTTACACAAGGACGCCAAACTCTGATGGTAATAAGGTCTTCTAAGGTAAGAAAAAAACTTGAATGTTTTTCTTCTTCTTTGAATTATTTTTTACTCACTTAAAATGAAGAACCAAAGCGTTATGAGGAAGTAATGCAGGTAGATGTCAGGATGAAATAGTCATAAGTCATGGATGAGGAACATAAATCTCTCATGGAGAACCAAATGTGGGATTTCATAAGGCTACCCAAGGGCAAGAGTGCATTGCCAAACAAGTGGATATTTAGAATAAAGAGGATGAAGGAAGAAAAAGGTATAAGTCTAGGATGGTGGTCAAGGGATTTGCACAAAAATTAGGTATTGATTTTGATGAGATTTTCTCTCCTATTGTAAAAATGACTTCTATTAAGACTATTCTTGGTTTAGTTTTAGTTAAAGATTTGCATTTAGAATAGTTAGACATGAAAACTAATTTTCTTCATGGTTATTTGGATGAAGAGTTGTATATGAAGTAGCCATAGGGATATAAGGTCAAAGGGAAGGAGAACTTTGTGTACAAACTAAAGAAGAGATGGTATAGCCTGAAACAAGTTCCACAATAATGGCATAAGAAATTTGATTATTTTATATTGGAACAAGAATATCAAAGGTGTAATTCTAACCATTGCATGTACATTAAATATTTTGATGATGGTTCCTTTATTATTTTATGCTTGTATGTGGATGACATGTTAGTTACAAGAAAGAAAATGTAGCACATTCATATGCTCAAGAAATAGCGTAGTGACTCCTTTCTATGAAGGATTTGGGTGTTACAAAGAAAATCCTTAGTATGAAGATTTCTCATGATAGGAAGGAAAGGATGTTGATCTTATCCCAATTAGAGTATGTGAAGAAATTCTTGGAAAGGTTTAACATGGTGGATGCTAAATATGTTGGTACTCCTTTAGCAGGCCACTTTAGATTATCAAAGGAGTAGTGTCCCAAGATGGAATTTGAAAATCTTAAGATGTCCAAGGTACCATAGTAATCATCAATTGACATCTTGATGTATGCCATGGTTTGTACTAGGCTAGATATTGCCCAAGTAGTGGGAGTTGTGAGCAGGTATATGAGTGATCCTAATTATGAGCATTGGCAGGAAGTGAAATGGATTCTTCAGTATTTGAGAGGAACCATGGATTTTGAATTATGTTATGGTGGATCAAATACCACTGTATGTGGTTATGTGGACTCAGATATGATAGGGGATATTTATAAAAATAAAAGCATGATAGGTTATATATTTGCTATTAGAGATACAATAATTACTTAGATTTCTAGGATACATAAGTTTATGGCTTTGTCAACCACAAAGATAGAGTATATTGCTACCATGGAGGATATCAAGGAGATGATCTAGTTACAAGAGTTGTTTTGAGAATTATGGCATGAGTAGGAAGTTGGGAGACTACATAGTGATAGTCAAAGTGTTATTCATTTATCAAAAACCTCCACTTTCCACTCGAAGATATAACACATTTAGTTATGTTATCATTTCATCAAGACAAATTTGGAGGATAACTTAGTGAAGATATAAAAGATTCATACTATCTATAATCCTATGGATATGATGACCAAGGTGGTCACATTAGACAAATTGAGACTATGTTTAGATTTGGTTGGCCTTAGTGGTCATGGAGCAGTGATAGATTATATTCAGGAGAAATGTTTTCCAAGTGGGGTATTATTGAGTGTGGATCTCTTTGGGGCTATCACATGACCATGATGGTACATTTTAGGGGAATAGAGAGATCTAAGGATGTGGGGAGCACATTTTTCATTTACTCCTCATGTGTGTGAATATTCTTAAATGCATATTTAATAATTTTCATGTTGACTTCCATGTTTATTGGAAGTGGGATTGATTTCCTTATTTTCTAGGGAATTAATTATTTATAAAATAATTTCCATATGAGTAGAATTATTAAATGATCTATTTAATAATTTTGATAATGTATTATAGGAGAAAATTATTAAATTTTCTATTTAATAATTTTATGATGTATTATGCAAGTGGGGTGGACTTTCTGATTACTAGGAGTTGGTTATTATCTCTTTGCATTGGAAGTTATGCCATTTGGAGGAGAATGGCATATTATTTCTTAGTGGGTATTGAAGATAAGCTTTCTTGGGTTGGAATGGCATGTTTCCTAGGTGGATAAAGCCTATCTTGATGAGGATGGTAAGTTTCTCTTTGGGGGATGAATTTCTTCATCATTTGTTATATATATAGGGTATGGTGTGACCTTTTAGAGGTTGATGATTTTATTTGCAGGTGTGGATTTTGAGAGATAGATTCAAAGTAAAGGTGTTTTACAAAGTGTAGGTGCTCATTTATAGGGTGTGGTATAACATCCTATGATATATAATAAAGTGCAGGTGCAAGTGAAAGTGCATCTTTTTGTGCAACATTTTTTACAAGAGATTTTTCTATCTCTATGAGAGTTCATTGTAGTCTTGTTTCATATTACTATTTTATTTGAGGACTTTATTGGTGGATGTAGCCCACATTGGGTGAACTATGGTATGTTTGTGGTATGTGTTATTGCTGGTTTTTTTTTTTTAATAATTTTCTCCATTTAGAAAACATTAACTATGATTTGAGTAATTGATTTCATGATGCATTTGGTGCATAGTAAATATGATTTTACATATTTAAAATATGGTTTATGTGTTTTAAATTAAATATTTTATGGTGGATTAAATCTTGTTTGAATTTAGTTAATTCTTAATAGAGATAACTTTACTGTGAATATATTTGGAGAATATTGAAGATGACAAAGATTATAGAATTTCCAACTTGCATTAACTAGAACTCCTTGATGGAAAGCGTTTAGCTACCCTAGACAACTTACAAGCTTATAGTTCATTCTCCCTCGAGAGTTTGAAATTGGTGATTTGGTCATGAAAGAGAGTCATACAAATACAAATTCTAAATGAAAGAAAAAGGGTAAGTTCTAACCTAATTGGCTTGGGCCATATGTTATCACAACAAATTATGGATCAGGGGCATACAAAATAGCTACTCTAGGTGGCAAAGAACTTCCACAGCCCATGAACATTACACATCTCAAGAAGTTATACACTTGACATCCATTTGAACCATTATCCACAAGACCCCTTAGTTGGGGGAAACTTATGTTGAAGTTATTTTATCCTATTATAATATCTTGAAATGTCCTATCTTAGATAAAATTCATAATGTTTTGACTTAACTTGGACCATTCTCATGAGAATCACATTGTTTTATGACTCTAGATAGTTGAATCTTTGGACCATCAACACTTTGAATCATTTATATTCTAGTTTGACTCTTTTTATCCTACCCTAGACAACCCTATCTTGGACCATATTTATTATGGATTGTTCTCCTTAGAACCATATTCTTTTCATACCCTAGTTCATTGTATCCTAAAATAGTTGTAACCCTTGACCAATTATTATCTTGATTATGATTCATAGGCATTTTGAACACATTCAATGGGAGCTTTACAAAGTAGTTCAACTGGAACAATAGTTTACAAATTCTTCTTATAGACAAGTGAACATGGATACATCAACACATGGTTTTTACCTATTGATGGCACTTTAAATTTATATCACAATGCATATTGTTCTATTATTATTTTGATGCTATTTAGTAAGCATTATTTCCTTAATAAGACCTTATTCTTGCTAGTTTTAGTTGTTATTGGAACTTATAGTCTGGGATGTGCATCTCTTTGATTAGTTAGTTCCCTATGTCATTATTTATTTTCATAATACCCATTGCAACCAGTTTATTTGTTTGAACTTTTACATGTGGATGTACATCTCCTTAGTTAGGTAGTTACTAAGGCATTTTATTAATAGTTTATTTCTATTTCTTATCCCAAAAATACATAAAAACATTAGAAACTAATCCATAAAAAGAATAAAAAACATTGTCTTACACTTTTTTATTGTGATCTCCATGTTCTTGCCATTCTATAAGCACTGATTTCAATGTTCTCACCATTTTGCAAACCCATTTTCTGATATCCTATAAAACATTAATCAATTTTTATTATAGTCACTTTTCTTCTATTCCATTTCTTCGGAGAACTACATTTGACTTCAAGTTCATGTTGGACCTCACATCCATGGAACTATGTAGGCAACATCCACTTGTCTTGTACATCTAGAGTCAGCTCGACCACCCCTTCCTTTTCTTCTTTCTCCCATATTTTCTTCTATGTTGTTTCCTTATCACTTGTAGGCAACTTTGTGTCTTTTATTCTTTTACATTGTGTTATAAAGTAGTGCCTCTACTCCACATACTCAAATAATTATTTTTTACTTGCACTAACATTGTGCCTAACTCTCATTTGTGTGTGTTTATTCAAGATTTCTTGTTATTTGTTATTTATTTCAGTTTTATTCCCTAGTTATTTCTTCTTGTTTCTTTTTGGTCTTTTTTGTTTACGTTTTGTCTCCTTCTTTTGTTTTGTTTTCTAATAACTTCCTGATAGTACACCTAGATATTGATTATTCATATCTTGATTTCATGTTGTTTATTAAGTGTGGTTTCTTTGATTTTAAACATGCTTGTTCCTACTTGAATTTTGATTTTTCATATCATGATTTTAAGTTAGGTTACATTTGCGTATTATTTTTTATCTTTATTTTTGTTTAAATGTAAATAGTTGTAAATCTAGTTTTGGTAATTTTTATCATTATCCATAGTTATAAATATTCATATTTGAACCATCTCATCATAATTGAAATGTAATTTCATTATAGGTTACTCCAAGTTATGATGCCTAATTTCATTTTGCTAAAGTAAGAACCAAGTGCTTTAGACCTAAGTCTCATAATAAATGTAGATCTAAAGATCAACTCTCAGTGTACAAATGAAACTAAACATTAATGGCTTAAGCACTAGACTTTATGCAAGATGTGAATCTCTTTGCATTTATAGTCTAATCAAACAACATTACATATTTATTCTATTCTTCATTCCTCATTCCATTTTCTCCCACTTCTAGGTGAGCTACATTAGCTTAAGGTCCATTTGGACTATGTAGGAAGTGCTTGGATACATGACATATCTTGGGTCAACTTGACCACCTTTATTATTATTTTCATCTCTTTCATCACTTTATGCATCCTTATATGCCTACTTTTTTGTGGATTCTTTAGTCACTAGACAATAACATCTATGTTTGCACCCACTCATATTTAATCTATGCATTAGGTTATATCCTTGATCTATGCTTACCAATTTTCCTTATTGGGGCACCATATTTATAACACTCACCAAATCAAATTAGCTCTACTAGGGCACTATCAATTATCAGTGATCAAAATCAGCCCTACTAAGGCAAATTTGCTTAATCAACCAATCAAATATGCTCTACTAGCGTGCATATTATTTCCTTTATCTAGATCAATGCTCTCCTATTTATTCTAATTGTAATAGTTAGGTACTTTTTCCCTCATTGTAGAAATATCAAAGTGTGCAACTTGTCTTGAGATCAATCATTCCCTAAGCATGCAACTTTTACCCTCTTTTAGGTGTGCTTAAAGTGTGTCACTTATTTTTTGAATCATATCCTTACCATTTCTCCCCATCCTTGGGGTCCATTATATTATATTATATTTTGATCACTCAGAATCAACATGTGTAAGGATTAACTCAATATGGATTCAATCTCATCCATGGGTTAATTTCATTTTTTCTCTCTCTTTTTGAGAGTCTATCCTTGTATGTCATCTCAAGGGGGCATCATGGGTTATTTCCTTCTAACTTCTTCTTGAAAACTCTTTTTCTTTGAAAATATTTTTTTTACCTAAGTGTCTCACCATGCCTTCTCAAATAAGGGCAAAATGTAGACATCCAATTCTTTTCACAATTGTGTTGAAATTGTCAATCTTACATGAAATTAACTCATATGCACAATTTGGGCCAAAATCACTTAAACAAACTAAATGGTTTGAGTTTGTCATATACACATGTTTATTTAGGCTAATGTATCCGTAAATGGGGTAATGCATTTTATGTGATTATTAACTTTTCTCAAATAATTTCAATTCAAAATGATGAAAACATAATTTGATGCTTTAAACCACTTAATTCTTCTAATTTAAAGAAAAACAACATGTGCATGTGTTATTTCATTTTGACAATGTCCTAAATGGGGTATTGGTCCATATGCAACTAACACCTTCTTCTAATTCCACTCTAGTCAAATGATGACCTAGTAACATGGCATTTTGACCAATTTAATTAAATGAGCAAACAATTTTCAAAGAATTACATAAAAAATAAGTAATCTTACTTAAGCTAAATAATCCAATTCAAGAGCTTAAGTGGAAAATACATGGAAGTTATTAAATATCTTATAATTGGATATTGATTTATAATATCTACATCATCAAGTGATATCATTTGTGAGGTGGAATTTGTAAGCCATAAATGTAACAAATATCAGTTTTAAGGCCTCCCATACCTCTTTAATTCCCCTTCCTTCCAGATATTAATGGGAATATTTATGGATATTAGTTCCAAAATTGAATTAATTCATGGCCACACATATTGATCTAAATATGGATGATCATCATTGATTCTAACCAATTTAAAAAATCTATAAATAGGAGGCCTTTCACTCATCTTTTCAAGCTCTTTTGGTTTAAACTTATTATGTATAATTATCTCCATAAGTAATCTTTGTGTAGTGTTATTATACTTAATTTATAATATGATAGCTTCACTATAGGCACAAAATTAATAAATATCATGATCCTAGTTTCATTGGTGCACTCGAGAGGATGGAGGAGTATTGTCATTCATCATTGATAAAGACTTGAGCTCCAAATAAAGGGTAAAGTAACATTTTGAGATGCATTTATAGGTGGGATGATTTTGGGAAGGTTTTATGTATATTTTAATAGCCTTTAATTGTCATTTTTAAACCCCATTGAAGGATTTGGCTTAGTTAGTTATGTTCTTTATACATTTCTTGATTTTTCTTGACTAATGTTTGGTCTAACTCACTTTGGATTCCATCTCTATAGTAGGAATTTGAAAGGGCTGATCTAGTATCCCAAACAAAGTACAAGGTCAATTTAGTATTAAATAGGTTGATTCTATAAAAAATGGACAAAATAAATCAAACCAACTGAGTTTTTTGAAAATTTAAGAATGTATTTGATTGTTTGTGACATAAATTTTTAATACATCCTTTATTATCTAATGTTTTATAGAGAAGTTAGATGTATTGGTGATTGATAGATGAGTGACAAATACTATATCTACTAGAGAAATTAAATGATGTCATTAAAGTGTGATTCATTATACTATGCTTTGGAGGTATTATGAAGATGAGGTGCATCCCACTAGATTTTGATTTGATTGTCATGTTCCTTGGAGTATGGGAACAATAGACCAACACTTTTCAATGGGTGGTGGATGGGGATACCATAGAGGTGGGTATCACACTAGAGGATATACACACTTTTATTGGGACTACTGATAAGAGGGACACCAATGATCACAAGAACACTGAATGATTTAGAGGAAAGGTGAATACTAACTAGGTGGGCAATATGCTCAGATAAGATATACCCAAGTTTGTGGGCCAATATTTTTGATGTATATATTACACACATTTTGGACATCCATAAAGTCATGATTAGACTTTTGATAACATCAATGTTTTGTCACAAGTCATATGGCAAGGTACCTCTATACACAATAACCTTGTATCATTCTAATTTGGATCAAGGAGCACTATATGACTTCATGTCTATCATCTAGGTCAAGATTATGCATGATATGTATAAGATGCTATCTAGAAGGTAGAACACCATGTAAATAATGGTTTTTTTGAGTTCCTAGATATATGGGAGGTTCTCTTTGTATTAATTATCTGAGTTGCCCCATCTGGTGGATGATAGGTTAACTTAGGTGGCGATATGGTAGCAAGACCAAGTAAAATAGGTCATGCCCCATGTGTCAATTTTATAGATAATCAGATGAGGAGAGATTATGTGTAATCCTTACATGTACATTAATATTATTTGTCTTTGTTGGTCAAATATGATGATAGGGTTAGATCAGGATGTTGGTTATAGGCCACTACACCTATCAGATAGAAATACATTTAGTATCACACTTATTAGGGTAGTTTGGAATCCTACACATAATGGCCCTTATATTAGTTCCCACTTTTTAGGCATGGCATGATAGAGAGATAAGGGGTAGAGGAGGAGGAGTAGTATCATTTGAGAGAGCCAAGATTAGGTTATGACATATGAGACCATGGATTAGTTGAGCACTATAGTAGGAGGTTAAAGGAGGATAAGCCATGGATGCAAATATAGGGATGTATCTGGCACCATAGTAGGTACTATAATAGGAGTAATGACCACCTCAACCACACCATAGATGAAGGCACCACTAGTGAGAGTGGGTATAGGTGAGGGTGATAGCACATGAGGACCCATCAGTCATTCCAAGATAGAGGTGGTTGATAGAGGCACATCTTAGGAGAGGGTCATGCCATGCACAAGTGGTAGCTCTTAGATTTACACTAGTGGGGAGTAAATCTATAAAGGAGTTTCTTGGGGGATGAATAGATGGATAGATGGTGGTTGGTGACACTAGGAATGATGAGAAATGTTATAATTTTAAGCTTTGATATAAAATACTAGTTACATATGTTTATAGTAGATAGATAGATTTTGAGATATATGTGTAATCTAATATCTATCTAGTTTTGGTTTTGTGGATCTAGTGATATAGGAGGTCATATGGGGATCTCTAGTTATGACTATGCACCATGAAATTTGAGATGGGGTGATAGCACCATACAACTACACCATGCTATATGATCCTATGGTACTATCTACCCTAACCTAGGAATGTTGATTTAGACTAGTGGGGGAACCATGATGTAGCTATAAACATGTGGGGATGGCTTACAACCACCGATAGGGGTGGGAGTGGGAGAGGAACATGCCTATCAAGCCTTATCTTAGGAGAGAGTAGTGCACATGGCTAGCACAATCCAATTTGGATAAGTACAGGCCTAGGTGGATAACTTATAGGGATAGATAGTAGGATTGAGATCTATAACTACCTCATTATAGTGTACTATGTAGAGGGGACATTCCCAGGCATCTATGGCAAACATGGTTAGGTCACAAGATAGGCATGATGGATCCCATCCATAGAGATGATTTTGTATTATATACCATGTATTATATATAACACATGATATATATAGATATTGATTTTGATAGTTGAATTTTATCTCATAAGTTGTATTTATTTGTGGATGTTGATGCATGGATATATTTCTATCTAGAACATGTATTTTACTTTTGTTGTATTGTTATGGGAAATATATGTGGAGTGTTTTCTTTTCTACCATCATGTGAAACACATGCATGGTTAAAAATAAAAAATAAAAAAAATGACATAGAAGAGTGTAATTAATCAAAACAAATGCATTACACAATATATCATGATGGGAAATGTATGCTAACAAAATATGACTAATTATAATAAACCAAATATGGTAAAAAGGATAAGAAAATGTTTTAAATCATGAAAAGCATTTTCACCAAATTAAAACAAGTAAAATCACACTATATCTGATTGGTAAGTATGAAAATAATGTAATAAAATGGAAGGTATAAGAAAACTAAATGGTATAAAAATAAAATAATTAAGTCAATCAATTATACTAAATCAGATTTGGAAGTATAAAAGAGAAAAAACCTTGGAAAAATTAATTGAAATTGATCACACTAATTCAAGATGGGATGTGTGAAAAACTCAAGTGAATTGGTTATATTCTACATGCAATACAAAAATAAAAAAATAAAAAATGAAAGATTGATGAAGTGAGCATAAAACATACTATATCAAGATGGGAAGCATGCCAATGATGTGTAAATCATAATCAATCATGACTTATCTCAAATTTGACACATGTAATTTCATTGTGACTTGGGTTTTAGAAAATTTTGTGAGGAAGGCCAGGCCTTATCCATTGTATTACATTGAAACTCACAAAGGTAACACCAATAAGGTGGAAACAATAGGAAAAATATGTGAAAAGGAATGTTTGGAATGGTAATTTGGTAATTTTTTAGGAAGGTTTGGTCCTATCCAACGTTTTACACTAAAACTCACAAATGGAATCCCTAGGGGGAATGATCAATGAACAAAATAATATTTATCAAAGGGAAATATTAGGATTGTGGGAAATGAAAGAATAAATGTAAAAATCATAATGCAAACATCTATGAAGAGACCTTAGGGAACATGAGGCACACTAAGGACATAAAAATATACTAAGTGACTATTGATAATCAATATATAGATGATACCCATTCATAGTAAGCACAAAGATATATAAATATTGACTCATGTTGGTTGTTTGATCAAGGAAATGTAAAATGGACCTACCTTCCCACATGTTCCTTAGGACCTCAAATAGAGCCATTAGTATAATATGAAGATTGGGTACTTGTGTGAGAAAGTAGGTAGCACTAAAATATTTTTTTATTCTCATTTTCCAATCTACTAGCCTACCACACCCTAATGTACGTTGACTATATCATGAGGCCAACTATGGATTTTGAGCTTCAATTACAAAAAGGAGATGTGCTTTGAATCATGTCTTTTAATTGTGATTTGATTTTTGAAATTTTGAAGGTTTCATTTTGTATCATTTCCTTTAGTTAAAATGATTTAGATTTTAAATTTTTATGTATTTTAATATTCCTCATCCATATATATCTGGGATGAGAAATCATGAGAGACAAAGTAGTACACACAAATCAGCCTTAAACTTTGGCTAAAGGAATCTAAGTATCCAAATACATGACTTACTAAAAAACTTAGGCTTACCTATAAACTAGAATGTTATCTCAAGTTTCAACCATGTGTATGCTAAGTTTTTGAAAATTTAAATAAGAGGAATAAAGGGAGATCCAAGATGGACTAGTAAAATAAGATTATAATGAGATGACTTATTTGCTAACTGATCACATGGTAAATAAGGAGGACTATGGGGATCAAAGTTTGTATGAGCAAGTCACAATTGTTATTACTCATGGTATAGAGATAAGGTAGAAAACAATCATAATAAAATAACATGAGATCCATGGAAATAAATGAATGCATAGTAAAAATCATGTAGACATGAAAAAAATCCATAAGATATCATAAGGAAAGAAAATGACACCATAGATAACATAAAATGCAAAATATAAATAGCCATATAAGATAAATAGTAATTTGACATAATGTCAAATGATATAAAGTAGATAAATATAAATTAATAGAAGACATATAAAATAAAATGAATAAGAAATTGAAGGAACACCATGTTGTGTTCATAAATACTAGTAAATTTGTCCATAAACATTATCCATAACATTTGATAAATCTCTATGAAGTTGGACTCTAACTACAATGAGGGTCTCATTGATCTTCAAAGAGAGTTGGTAGAATACCTCTCATTGAATCTTCTTAAAATAAACTGTAGGCATGCCTGAAGGATCATTCTCATGAGGGCCATCATACATAAGATACTTAAGAGAAAGAACAAGAGTGGAATTTTTGGGACATGAATGAGTCACTACTGAAGAAGGGACATAGGTGAAGGAGGATACACAAATGGATGGATCATAGGTGGAGGAACCAAAAGAGGGGAAACCATAAGGGAAGAAGGGGTCATAGGTGGAGGAACCATAGGGGAAGAAGGGGGAGCATTATTACATGTAAAATTTATGGGATAAGGGGTACTAGGCATGATAATGGTCATAAGGTGATCATGAAGATGCTGCTAAAGGATGTGGAAATAATTTATGTGATGGGTACCAAATTTTACATAGATAATATACCTCTCAATATTTAGGAATATACTTAGGTAATAACTTAGGAAGAGGTTTAACCTTATATATAGGTTGAAGAAGATTAGGATGCAATGTTTTTATGTATTATCAAATCTTTTGACAATGAGTGGAGGAATGATTATTTGTGTTGTGAAAGCAAAAAATATGCTTGTTGGTAGACCTTTTGGGTGTATTAATAGAGGGAGTGGAAGTAGAAGTTGGGGAAGGCTAGGATAATTTTCAATCTCTATTCTAATTATTGATAACTCTAAGAATGTCACAATATGGATAATTGACCCATAAGGTAGAAAGAGGAGAAATTTGTAATAAAGGAAGCAAGGTATCACCAAGGGGAGGTAGGGCTGATGAAGAGACTTTATTAGGTTTGATTAAAGGGGAAAACTAGATTAGAATAAAGAAGAGAGTCTAATAAAGTGGGAAGAGGATATGGTCTAGGATTAGTAGATGGAGTAGGATGTATAGAGGGTGTAATGATTGTAGAAATCATCACAAGGGCAATCTAGCTATAGGGATCATGGTATCTAGTGAAGTAATAGGGACAAGTAATAGCATGATCCATAAGCATGATCCTAATAGGTTATTCATAAAATAGATGTGTGTTCACCATCTCTACCTTACTAAAAAAAAGAATAATTCTAAAATTAGGAACTATATAATATGGAATGTGATAATAAAAATGGAAAGACTAAAACAAAGAAAAATAGTAACAAAAGATATTAGCTTCTTGAGCCTCAATAAGACCTCTTATAAATGGATCATATAAGGTATAAGCATCATCATAGTTAGGTTTATGAAGATCAATTATGAAATTAGGTATGAACTTATGATTGGAGGTGACATGATGAATAGAAAGCTGAGTTTTAGTTAAGACTATAGAGATATCATCACTAGGTGGTTGATAAGAATGCAGATTTAGAAAAGGTGGAAACTAAGAAATGAGATGAGGAGAGAGATTGGAAGTTTTTATCTTGAGGTTGATCTCATCAGGATCATCATCATCATAATCTAAGAGGTTAGGTGGTATATTCCAAATTATTTTGGTGTGACCATGGTAACCTTGTATAAAGTTGATAGGGAAATTAAAACATTGAGATTATTGAAATGGAACACTTGATAAGGGTTCAAAGGTTAGAAATTTGAATACACAATGGTCTTGGAATTGTTCAAATTTCCAAGGGTTAGTGTCACCTTTAATCCTATATATTTCACCATTGTGAGGGAACTTGATGCATTGGCAGGTAGAAGAGGTGACAACCCTAATGCAATGAGTCTATGTCCTACCAAGCAAGATATTATAAGAGAGAGGAAAATTAAAGATCATAACCTTCACTTGAATAGTGATAGGTGAGATGGTGATAGGGAGCCACACATAACCTAAAGGAGGAATTTTCATTTGGTCATATCTTTGACACATGATGCATGTGTACTTAGTATTAAATTCAGAGTATTCAAGGGTTTTAACAAAGTTAAGGGAGGAAACATAAATAACTAAACCCTCATTAATTAAGGCATGATTGACTTAGATATTAATAATTAAAATTTTGATAGAGGGGAGGATCATATACATTAAGTATAATCTCATCTAGAATCATAGAAGTAATAGGGAATTTGAGAGAGATATAAGTGTACATTGTCTCATCAACATGTATACACATCTCTTTGTATTTTTTTAAGATGTTATCTTTTGACCCAGATAAGGTAGCTTCACATCCTACTAGGAGAGGATGGGGTATGTTCATTTTTAATAGGATTTTCATAAGGTGGTTATGATTATGTAAAGAATCCACATGATTTTAATAAAGGGAATTTTAGATGGGAGATTAGTACGATCTATGATAGGATCCTATTCATCATAAATCATGAGGGGAATGTTGGATAAAGGTGCATAATGTTTGAGGAGTTCCTTAGAAGGAGGAGTAGAATTGTATGTAAATTTTTGTTTATAGGATGTTGGAGGTTTAAATAGGGAATAAATTGGTTGGTTATCATCAGAGGATGAGGTAGGTTATATGGGTTTATTTTGTGAAAGATTTGAAGAAGTGGTATTATAAGGTTGAATATTATTGGCAATGGGTAAAGAGCTTGTAGAAATTGTATGAAAGGTCTTACCCAATAGAAGTGTTGGATTTGGTTCATCAAAAGAGATAAGGTCCTCTTGCCCTAACTCTATTAGGTGAGTTGAGAAGAATCATGGATAACATGGAAAGTGTGAGATGATTAGTGCATGTGGGTAGGGTGAGAATCAATAAAAGAAAATACCCTTCACATATTATTCATATTGACCACATTCTCTTTGGTATTTGGGACAATAATACTATCATCATTATTAGTGGAAGGGGTAGGATTTTCATTATTATCTTGATGGTTTAGAAGAGGGTCTTTATAAATGGCGAAATGAGCATTATCTTGATTCAAAGCTTGATTCTTAATTTGTGTTTTGTGAACTTCAAAGGAAATGTCATGGGCTTGTTTATGTTTATTAATGAGGGAATAATGGTTTAAATTGGGACCAAGGAGGAAATCCATAGATAAGTTATGCAATTGCTTACAAGTCTCATGAGAGTGACCCCATCTAGCATGAAACCAACATAGCTTATTTGGATAATACCATGATTTTATAGGGTGAGTGGGATCAATATCTTGGGGAATGGGCCTTGGTAGACACGTTTGGAGTTATACTAAAGATAATTGCTTATGAATATTTATGTTTTTTATTGGAAAAAAGTGAGCACTATGGACATGGTTTAAAGGGAAAGCTTGTTCTAGATCATTTTTAGGAGTACTATATTGAATATTATGAATGATATCATAGGAATTAGTGACACTATCATTATTATAATGATGATTTTTATTTTTGATGAACAAGCAAGTGCCTACAGGAGGTTGGGATGGCTCAAACTGATGCATGAGAAAATATTGGTGCTTGGTTTCATCAATGATCTATTCCAAAGTTCATGGAGAGAGAGAGAGAGAGAGAGAGAGAGAGAGAGAGAGAGAGAGAGAGAGAGAGAGAGAGAGAGAGAGAGAGAGAGAGAGAGAGAGAGAGAGAGAGAGAGAGAGAGGAATTGATATTGAAACTTAGGATAAATAGCATTGGTGAATAGATGAAATAGGTTATCATCTACCATGTTGTGTTCACACTTGTTAGATAAGGTCTTTCATCATTTGATGAAAACCTATGTAGTTTCCATCTTAAGTTATTTATAATTAATAAAATGAGCCAAAGTATTTTTAGGAAGGTCACTAGTTTGAAACTCTTGTACTAGAGTGTTAATGATATCTTCCAAACTAGTGATGGAATGAGATTTCATTTTGTTTTACCAATCTAAAAAATTTCCAAATAGGGTTTTCACTAAAAACTTGGTAGCAACAAAAGTCTTTAACTTGATTGAGTCTTTTTATAGATTTTTGAATGTTTTTAAGTGTAAGGTAGGATCAGTTGACCCATTGTAGCTAATGGTAGGGGTGATACCTCTTATATTGATATTAAAAATTTGAGGTGTAAGAGGTTCATTTTGAACATGTTTGATTGTTTTGTTACAAAGAGGTGGTTGAGGAATAAAAATGCCATAGACATACCTATGAGGGTGGGATTTATTTTGGTTGTGCACTCCACATGGAACCTATTGAGCATGATTTTGGAGATGAATAAAGTGATTATGCATTAACATCATTTGGTTGGAATTATTATCTTGAAAACCATTTATTTGGTTAAGAGTTTACAATAAAATTTGATGGGTTTGAGTGGTGTTATTTGTAGCATATGAAGCATTAACATTAGTATTAGTGGTTTGTGTTGAGTTGTGGAGCTAAAAGCTTCAACTCTTTGCAAACTAAAGGAATAGAAGGTTGCTAAGATCCAGGACCACTGGCGTTGGCATCAGGACCGACGTTGGTCGTGACGAGTGTAGAAGGCCACCGGCAATGGCAGGATTTCGGTCGACGTTGGCAGAACCAGGCAAGCAGTGACCGGCGTCGGTCGCCTGTGTGTTCCAGAACTGTTTGTTGCATGGATAGTTAGTTAAGTGAACAAAGAGTTTGCATGTAAAGGCCAGTTAGAGTCTTGAGTTGCGAGGATAATTATATAAATTAAGAGTCTAAGTTATTGTTTAAGTTAGGGATCTATTTATAGACCCATTGGCATGTATTGTTGACGTATGAGATAGAAAGGAAGAGTTCCTTCCATTGTAAGATCATTGAGTTGCAGGTTGTTGCAAGCTCATGGGAGATCTACATGTGAGTATGGTCTGTTGAATTGCAGGTTGTAGGTTCATGGGAGATCAACTTGAAGTACTATAGAGTGCTTGGTGAACTGGTAGGGTTATTACTGACTAGTTGGAGAGGTGAACACCAATTCTGTTTGTGAGTTGGTTATTGGGATCATTTTTTGGTAGGAGAGTGTTGTAGAAGAATTAATGTACACTTGAGGTGTGGGAAGCCTCTGTAAGGTGGAAGAGTGTGACAGCTCTTTATTGTATTCTTTTCTGTAAAGTGTTAATACAAGATAGTGTATTGTCTCTCATATTTTGTGCTATTGGTGAATTCTAGTTACTTGTGTTTCTAGTTATTTCCGCATTTATATCTGATTATATTTGGTAATCATATTGTGCTCTTTCTGAGGAGCAAGATCCTAACAAAGTGGGATCAGAACAGGTGTTGTTCTTGTGATCCCCCAACAAAGTGGTATCAGAGCTATTGGTTGGGATACTAACAGATTGGATTAGATCTGGTTAGTGTGTTTTGATTACAGGTTACTCATAGGGTTTCTATTTGAGTGGGAGTTGAGCAATGGCAAAAGACAGTAAGCTACAAATGGAAAATTTTAATGGCAAGAACTACCAATTGTGGAGGATGCAGATTGAGGATTATCTGTATCAGAAAGATTTGTACTTACCGTTGGGTGGGGTTGTTTGCAAACCCTCGGATATGAAAGATGAAGAATGGGAGGTTCTTGATCGGAAGGCTCTGGGATCTATTAGATTGAGTCTTGCATCATCTATGATTTCCAGCTTATCACAATGTAAGACAATGGTGGAGTTGATGTAATCTTTGGCAAATTTATATGAAAAACCCTCAGCTTCTAATAAGGTATTTCTTATGAAGCATTTATTTAATTTGCAAATGTTGGAAGGTGGATCTGTTCATAGCCATCTTAGTGATTTCCATGGTTTGGTAAACCACTTAAGTTCAGTCAATATTGTATTTGATGATGAAATTAGAGCTCTCTTAATCTTATGTTCATTACCTGAAAGTTGGGAAGGTTTGGTAATGGCAGTTTCTAACACTGTGTCTCCTTCAAAAGTCTTGAAAGTGGATGATGTTGTGAGTGTGATCTTGAATGAAGAGATACGTAGGAAAAGCACAGATGAGTCATCAGGGAATGCTTTAAGTGTTGAAGGTAGAGGAAGGCAAAGAAAGAAGATAGAGCATGGGAGATCAAGGTCCAAGATAGGCAGAAGATCTAAGTCCAGGTATGGCAGAATAACCTGCTGGAAGTGTGGAAAGCAAGGGAACTTAAAGAGAGATTGCAGATCAGGTGAAGATCAGCATGAAGGACATGAATAAGAAGCAGATGTTGTAGATTACACTGCATGAGATGCTCTGGTATGTTCTTTGGATAAAGTAGAATCTTGGGTTTTAGATTTTGGTGCCTCTTTTCATGCATCCCCACATAGGGAATTTTTTCATGAGTATGTCCACAGAGACTTTGGAGAAATTTGTGTAGGGGATGGTAAACCTTGTCAGATTGTTGGCAAAGGGAAAGTGAAGCTGAAACTGCAGATAGGTAACACATGGGTATTAAAGGAGGTCATGCATGTCCCAGTTCTGGAGCAAAATTTAATTTCTGTTAGAAGTTTTGGTGATGAGGGTTGCACAGTAACTCTCACAACGGACTCTTGGAAGGTTACCAAGGGTACACTTATTGTAGCTAGAGGTAAGAAAGTAGGTACGCTTTATCTATCTACTTGTATTACTGATTCTCTTTCTGGGTTATCTACTTTAGCTGTAGATTCAGAGATGTGGCTTGATAGGCTTGGTCACATAGATAAGAAGGAGATGCTTGTTCTTGAGTCAAAGGATATGCTTTTAGATTTGGAAGGTATGGATCATGGTTTTTGTATGCAGAAGAAGAAGGTGACGTTTCTTGAGGAATCTGATGTTAGTGACAAGAATAGGAAAGCCTTGGTTTTCAAGGAGAAGGTGACAGACAAAGTTCAGCACAAGATGCAGAAGAATTCTGAGCAGAGCAAGGGTGTTTTGGAGAAGGATTTGATCCAAAAAGAGCTCACGAGAAAAAGTCAGGTCTCACTAGAAAAACACAGAGGCCGACATCGGCAGGAAAACTAGCATCAGCATCTAGACAGGGACCAACGTTGGCTATGTGCAGCCTGACGTTGGTGACTTAGGGCAAATAACGACCAGCATCGACCAGGGGAAACCGACGTTGGCAAGGTGGCAGTCATAGGGAACCAACATCAGTCGGCTGTAGACTAAGATGTGACTGGCATCGTTCACTGAGATGAATTTTGGGTGGACAGCCAGCTGTCAAGGTGTCTCAAGCACCCATATGGAGGACTGAAGGCGTAAGTAAGTTCTTAAATTCGTCATTTCCCTTCTTTACACTACTTGTTGCTCACTTATGGCATAGGAACAGGAAGTTATTGAAGAATCAAAATAGGTAGATCCAGGAAACAGTGGGAGCTTGGCATGGATGAGGATGTGATTCCTTGGAGGATAACCAAATAGTTGTTTTGGGTAGAGTGGCCAGCTGGAAGCAAGCACTGAGAGATGAATGGATGTTCAGGATGAAGAAGAGTGGAAATGGATATGTGAGATGGAAGATCAGGGTATATGGTCTTGTATTAGCTGCAGGGCAATGGAGGTTTGATCATTGTGTTTCTCTTTACCAGGTTGGATAATATTAGGTACATTATCCTATTTCTATATGATGTGCTTGTTGCAGGGTTACATATACAGGTATTGCTAAACTATAGGTAAACTTAGTTCAGGGGTGTGTCATGGAGAATCTGGGAGCAGCAAGATTCTTTGGCATGAGTGTGTTCTAGAGACATGGAAGGTCTTGTTGACTTTGTTTCAGGATGATTGTGTGAGACCGGTTAGCACACCGTTGGTTGGACAGTTCACATAACAGGTTCTTGATTCACATAATGAGGTTGAGTGCATGGTATGTACTAAACCTAGGTTTCCCCAAGCAGTGGGAGTTGTCACAAGTTGGAGCCAATCTGGGAGAGAACCATTGGAGGACAGTTCAGTGGATTCTTATAGGGACTAGCAGTAGGTGCACATGTTATGCAAGTTCAGGTTATTTTCTACATGGTTTGTAGATGTGGATGTGGTAGGTGATTTGGATGACAAGTTTTGCACTACAGGATTTGTGGTGGTTGGTCTTCAAGAGTGATCTTGAGGAGGGATACAAAGCCAAGGGAACAAACTAGATGGAGTATAGGTACAGGTACAGGTTGTAGTTGTTTATCTCTAAGTGGGAGATTATTGAGTTGTGGAGCTAAAAGCTTCAACTCTTTACAAACTGAAGGAACAGAAGGTTGTTGAGAACCAAGAGCACCGACGTTAGCATCAGGACCGACGTTGGTTGTGACCAGTGTAGAAGGCCATCGGTGATGGCAGGATTTTGGCCGACATCGGTAGAACTAGGCAAGTAGAGACCGGCATCGGTCGCCTATGTGTTCCAGAACTGTTCGTTGCATGGACAATTAGTTAAGTGAACGAAGAGTTTGCATGTAAAGGCTAGTTAGAGTCTTGAGCTATGAGGATAATTGTCTAAATTAAGAGTCTAAGTTATTGTTTAAGTTAGGGATCTATTTATAGACCCATTGGCATGTATTGTTGACGTATGAGATAGAAAGGAAGAGTTCCTTCCATTGTAAGATCATTGAGTTGCAGGTTGTTGCAAGCTCATGGGAGATCTACATGTGAGTATGGTCTGTTGAATTACAGGTTGTAGGTTCATGGGAGATCAACTTGAAGTACTATAGAGTGCTTGGTGAACTGGCAGTGTTATTACTGACTAGTTGGAGAGGTGAACACCAATTCTATTTGTGAGTTGGTTATTGGGACCATTTTTTGGTAGGATAGTGTTGTAGAAGAATTACTGTACACTTGAGGTGTGGGAAGCCTCTGTAAGGTGGAAGAGTGTGGCGGCTCTTTATTGTATTCTTTTCTGTAAAGTGTTAATGCAAGATAGTGTATTGTCTCTCATATTCTGTGCTATTGGTGAATTCTAGTTACTTGTGTTTTTGGTTATTTCCACATTTATAGTTGCTTATATTTGGTAATCATACTGTGCTCTTTCTGAGGAGCAAGATCCTAAAAAAGTGGGATCAGAACAGGTGTTGTTCTTTTGATCCCCCAATAGTTTGGGTACCACTATGAGTATTGTCATGCATGTTATTAGTAGCTTGAGAGGTATTGTTAGAAAGAGAGACACTAGTGGAATAATTATAATGTGTTACAAAAGATGCACTAGTATAAGGACTAGAAGAAGAACACTAGTGGCATGATTGGGTAGTAAATGATGCACTAGTGGGGGAATTGAGAAGAATGGTTCTTAAAAAAGTCCCACTAGAGGTTTAACCTACCATGTTAGTAGATATACTTAGCATGGAGGTTGAGTAAATCAAAGAAGAAGAGGTCATAGTATGAGAAGGGGTCAAAAGAGAATAAAGAGGTTGAGAAGAAATGAAGCTATTACCCCCAAATCCATGTGAAAATTTGGGGGAATGTGAATGAGGTTCTTCTACCTGACCAATTATCATAAGGTGATAAATAGTGGAAGGATATTTTCCTTGATGTTGAGGAAATTCAATAATGAAGAAAATCATTTATGAAGTATACTCTAATTTAGGTTGATATTATAAGGAGAATAGAGGGTTTCATACTAAAGATACATGAGGAGGAGTCCTATAATTTTTAATGTAAATGGACACAACCTCCATGCTAAGTATATCTACTAACATGGCAGGTTAAACCTCTAGTGGGCCTTTTTTAAGAACCATTATTCTCAATTCCCCCACTAGTAAATCAAAGAATAAGAGGTAATAGTATGAGAAGGGGTCAAAAGAGAAGGAAGAGGTTGAGAAGAAATGAAGATATTACCCCCAAATCCATGTGAAAATTTGGGGGAATGTGAATGAGGTTCTTTTACCTGACCAATTATCATAAGGTGATAAATAGTGGAAGGATATTTTACTTGATGTTGAGGAAATTCAATAATGAAGAAAATCATTTATGAAGTATAATCTAATTTATGTTGATATTATAAGGAGAATATAGGGTTTCATACTAAAGATACATGAAGAGGTGTCCTATAATTTTTAATGTAAATGGACACATACACATTATATACATATAAAGTAGGAGCCACATGCTATTTATGGGAAAACCTATTGAGATTGGTAAATCTCATCATATTTTACAAGTTTAAATTTGTGTTGTTCTTAAATAGGAAGTTTATGATGAGAGATAATGGTTAAGAAGTACAAAGATGATGTAAAGGTAAAGTCATCAAATAAGATACATAGTTATACAGGTTAACTGTGTTCTATAACCCAATAGGTAGATAAGAATATAGAGTCATTCAAGTCAAATATGTTTTAAAAATAGAAAGGTGAATCAATTTGATAAGGACACATAGCCACTCAAGGTCAACTATGTACTATTGTACAAAGACCTAAATGGGTGAATAAGAAGACATAGTCATACAAGTCAACTATGTATTGTTGGAAAGAGGGTAAAAAATAGTCTATAAGAGACTATATCAACAAAGATGATAGTGTTATAAAATAGGGTATTTTTTCAATATAATTGAATAAAGAATGAAATAAAACACACAAATAATTGTATCAATGTGATTGATCCAATTGGGGCACACACCACAAAACCTTACACCAATGCTAGCCAATGCAAATTATTGTAATACAATACATAATGATTAAAGAGAAAGTAATAAAATAAAAATTAAATGATAACTAATTTTTCACTCTAATTTGTATTATATTATTATAGAGTTTTAATTTTGATGTGATAAGAGATTTGGCTAAAATAAGGAACTAGTTAAAAGTGATTTGTATTGTCAATGGTACTAGTTTGGTATTGGGGCCAACCCCCTCATTTCACAATCCTATAATGATAAAGGAGTTCAGTGCTTTGCCAATATCTACCATTAACCATGTATTTATAATTGTCCATAAAACCAAGTTGGCTTCCCCCTTGGTGATGAAATCCAAGTAGGTAGGTCTTGGGAAGACAAGTATTTAAATATGTTTTCAATGTTAAGTGAGTTGGTAGTGTGTGCAAAAGAGTAAACTAGCGTAAATAAAATGGTAATTTGAAAAACCACCTATTTATAATATGTGATTTACTCTAAACATGAAAACAAATGAAAAGGAAATGTGAATTAATTACTAGCAAGTAGATGTTAATTCCTTGATTAAGAATAGTATAGAGTTGATTCAGGTGACACTATATGCAAATAATACATAAAATAGTTGACTAGGTCATTTATATTTTGCATAATTAGGTCTTTAATAACATATTCAAATAGGTTGACTATGTCTCTAAAACAAAAGACAAACTATATAACTAAGTTGACCAAGAAAACCTAGTTAGTTGTAGGTTTACAGTTTTAAAGACTCCTAATTTATGATATATAGAACTGAAAGAAATACTAAAGTAATAGAGAGAGGAAAGAAATGAACCTTTGTGGGTTTGAATATGATTTAGATTGAAAATTTAATGTTTTAATTCTTTAGTTTCTACTTTCAAATTATGCAAATTGGGTTGATTGGTTCGATGAATTTTGTAAAACCTTGTATTCATAAGAAGAATAAAAAATAGGGTTCACTATTAGATAGTGTTCATTGACTTGTATGTTGGAAAAAAGGAATTAGTAGATAGAGTTAACATGTTTTAAAGTGCATGACAATTTATAACTAAATAAGATCATTATGTCTAATTATTCAATCTATTAACTGATAGTTGATGAAAACTTACATAGATAGAAATGAGTCATTTTGATGTGACTGTGTGTTAAATATGTGCACATAAAGTTAGAACTATACCAAATAGTTTGATACAATATCAAAAATATAGAAAATTATAATGAAATGATAAAAATGATATCATGAAAGAAAAATTTCAAGAGTTAGAATCACCAGAATGTATGCAAAAGGAAATGCAACTAACCTATAAATCAATCCTAGCTCAGAGAAGATAAATCATACTTACACTTTAGATTTATGATATATTACATATTTGGGATAATGAAAAATATAGATCCATGAGACATATCCAATGGATATATTACCACAATAATATCATTAGGGAAGGTTCCAAATCCTCCAATATATATATATATATACTTACACTCTCATAAATATATATTTGAAGATCTGAGATTGTGTATAATCAAGGATAATATTTTTTAAAATTTACTATGTGTTTTTGACTATTGTGCAAGTGACTCGAAAGGTTTATCCAATCTTGTTTTGATGTTGTTTCAAGATTTCTTGATGAATTGGCTATTGAGGAGTATTTTAGACTCCATAGGATGATATGTGTACATTATTAAGGTTTGACCATTCTTATATAGTATGAACAAATCTTAAGAATTTGATTGTGTATTTGTTTATAATGTTCATGTGCACTAGGTCAGTGTTTGAGTGGTTTGAGCATACACAAGAGTGATAAAAGTTGACTATGATCATTTCAAGATGTTTAAGGAGACATATGGAGTGGAACTATATAATTAAAAGTTGTCATGTGTTCTTTTTTTGATTAATGATTTTCTAAAAGGGTGAATAGGTTTCCATGAGACCTATAAGAGCTATAAGGGCCTTATTAAAAGGCCTAGAATCTTAAGCGTGACCCATATATGTGAAGCCTGAACTATGAATATTGTATTGAGTTATGTATCAATGAGATAGATTCCTTAAGTGTTAAGGAAAGCGTATTGGCTGACCAAGATGATGATCATGAATGCTTTATAAAGAGTGAAACCAAATGTGCTAGTTTCTAGAGATGTGAGAGAGACTTGTGTGTGTGAATTGTGGAGCTAAGGAGGGGTAGAGTTCCCTATGAATGAGTTGAAGAGAAGAAAAAATTGAGGATTATTTGTATGACTTGTAGGTCATAATTTTATTGGTAGAATAGTGATCTTAAAGATTGATAATTAGAGGTCTATCATTAGGTGTTGAAGACATCAATACAAATGTGGATGTGTTCATAGGTGTTTTTATGACATCTCAACATCTAAGGGGGTTCAAGCCTCCTTACAAGGTGAAATAAAGGTCTAGTTATTGTGGTAGTTCAGCTAGATAGGTGTGATATCTCATTGTGGGATTATAGTCTCACTAAAATAAGGGATTGTAGTTATTTAATCAATTTTAGCTAGTCTAAATTGGATCTTATTATTATAAGATAGTATTAAAATTGAAAGTTCCAGTGGGTTTCCTATTCCAAGAGGGTTTCCCATGTATGTCATGTGTTATATGCTTGATCTTACATTATTTTTATTGTTCATTGTTGTGAATTATGTGTATGCCTCATAAATGTATGTATTTATTTATTAAGATTTTGAAAGTATTGGAGCTAAAGTTGAAATTTCTAGGCTCATTAATTTACCCCCCCAACCCTTAGTGATTTTACGTCTAACAATTGGTATTATAGCAAGTCTTTTGGTAAAGGCTTGACAACTTAAAGGTGGTCTAAGGTACAACATGGGTAGTCATCAAGGAGGTTTCTATACTAAGAAATATTTGATGTTCAATAGATCCAATTATGTTTTTTTGAGTGAAAATATGAGGACATACATTATGTCCCTAGGGTTTGATATATGGAAATCTATTGTGGATGGTTATGTTTCTCCTAATACTCCTTCATATAGTGTTGTAGACAAGAAGATGTTTGAGAATAATTCTAAGTGTAATATCCCTTGTCCAGTAGGGAATATAGCAAGACAAAAGCTTTGATACCTCCCTCAATATATATCCGATCGAGACCAAATGAAAACCAACTGGAAAAATTCTGCTAAACGAAGCCAAGACAATCTCCATCAAGACCCTCTAGCCATCCTATCAGCCTATGAGGGTTGCATAATAGGCTAACCATGAACTTAGAACATGTCAACTAAAAAGACGACATGACACTAAGGCAATGAATTCCATCACCTATGGTCTTATAAAGACTAAGTTAATCAAGGTAATCCATTATAATTTTCCTAAAGAGATATGAAACAAAATGAAAATCATTTATGAAGGAGATTAAAAGGTAAAGCTTGTTAAGTTGTAGGCTCATAGAATGAAATTTTAAAGTCTCAATATGAAAGAAGGAGATTATGTGGCATCCTTTCTATAGAGAATTGATGAGATTATGAACATCATCATAGGTCTTGGAGATAAACTTGAAGAGGTTATTTTAGTTAAAAATGTATTAAGGTCTTTATCTCTTAAGTTTGATCCAAAAGTATTTGCTATATAATAAAGTCATGATCTTATTTAGTTAAAGATGGATCAATTGCATGGCACCCTTACTACATATGAGATGATAGTAAATGATGATATACCACCAAATAAGGAAGAAAATTTCAAGATAGAAATGAAGCCAAATAATAATTTATATGGTAATAAACCCAAAGAGGATGAACTAATTTCTTTGATTACTAGGAAATTAAACACATGCTCAGGGAAGTATAAGAGTAAACTACCCTTCAAATGTTTCAACTATGGAGAGATAGGACATTTTTCTCATGAGTTCCCTCATAAGAATGAGAATAAATATGATGAAGAGCATGGTGAAGGCCAAGATGATGACAAGAAGACATATAGGAAGAAAGGATTCAGAAATTTTAACAACAAGAAGTCCTTCAAAAACAAGAAAAGTCTCTACACCAAAGAAGATTGTAGCTCATTAGATGAGAGTGAAGATAATGACTCAAAATATGATCATTAATATGATGGTCCTACTAAAAATGAATCTCTATTCATGGATAAGAAAGGAAGCTGGTTACATCATAAGGAGTCTACTTGGAGTGATTTAGATGATGATGAAAATGAGGTGGACTGTGAGACTGTATTGATGAATGCACTTGAAGAACTAAATATTGAGAAGAAGATCAACAAGAATATGAAATATAAACTCAAGTACTATGAGGAGAAATTTAGTGTGTTTGAGGCAAGATTTATTGAAGACTCTAGGGAGCATGAAGGTGTTGCCATTTTTTTTAATTCAAAGTTAAATCTATGTCTAAAAGTCTAAGAGCCAATGGAGAAGAATGCTCAAGGTATGCTTCTAAGATTATGTCTTTGAAAATGAGTTATAAAAATATGCAAGCAAGGTGAAATAATTTTTTAAGATTGATAAAAGTTTTATTGATCTAGATGATCTCCTAAAGAGTCAAAAGTATTCTAGTGATAGATATAGATTGGGTTTTAATGAAGAGCCTGAACTTTATACTCAAGCTGACATGAATATCAATGAGAGTAAGGTGGATCAGTCTTTGAAGATAAACCATCAAACAAGGAATGAAGATGCTATAAAAATGAAGACAAATCAGATTAGATAACCAATACCATGTTGTATGAAAGTTTTAATGTTTATTATCTCACATGTAATCAATTTGGGTATAGAGTTAGAGAATGTAAGAGACATGTTAGAAATGATTTTGAATAGAAATATGATAGGGGTCTTTAGTCAAAACGAGTGAGAAAAATTAAGTGCTTCAACTATCTTGATGTGGAACACTTTTCAATCCATTGTCTACATAATATTAGACAAGGTGAGTCCTCTTTAAAAAGGGGAGGTTATTTTGTTTGTCATGATAAAGGTCATATTTCAAGTTTCTATCCAAACAAGGTAAGAAAAACTATGTTTCCATCAAGGAGTATGTGTGCTATAATTATGAATAGAGAGGTCACATTCTTATGTTCTACAAACAAAGGTATACAAGTTAGAATAGGTTTAATCAAGCTCCTAGAGTGAAAGGAAGAAGGAAATTCAACTCATGGAAGTGAAAGGTGACAAGTGTAAGTCATGATGAGTCTGTAGGTTTGAGTAATTTGTTTGTTATGGTGGAGAAAGCTACAAAAGTTAAAGAGTGATAAAAGGTCTCATTGTCTACCCATGTTGAGAATGAAGAGATCAAGCTCAAGGAAAAGATCAAGATATTGGTTGATTTTAGTTCTAAGGTGTGTATGGATCCAAGTGATCATATTGTTACTGTTGAACATGTATCATATAAATAACATAATTTTTTTGTGCCTACTAATGAGGTTCCAAACTACAAGGTGGATTATTTAGATGAAAAGGTTTGTCATGAATCTTTATTATCTCCATGTACTATCAATTCAATCTTAGAATATAAGGAGAATGTTTTGGTGGTTGAGCATGTTGCTTCTCTTAATCCTAAGAAGAATAAGAACTACAAGTATCAGATGACTAAAGAGGAAAAGGAATATGAGGAATTGTGGGTAACTCTTAGTTTCAAATTATTCTAGGACATTGTGAAGTAGGGTGTCTCTACCTATGCTTATTTGTAGACATATTTTCTTATGGAGAAGCAAGTTTGTCTACTAAAGATGATAATTCCAATCAAATAGGGTCTTTAGTTAAATGAGAGCAATAAGATCATGAGCTTGTTCCATATATTTGTGGAGGAGCTATAATATAGGATTAGAATGGGTATTTCCAGATGGAATAACGATTTTGATGCAATTTCAAGAAGTTTTTGGTGCTTAGAAATGTCTTTGCACTTACTTGTGATGTGATATAGGTGTTTTGTGGTCTGATGGTATGTTGAAGCTAAATTAAAGATTTTTGAGTGTTCTCAATTCTCTTAGTTTTGGCTCAAGGGCAAGCAAGCCTAAAATGGGTTAGAGGATGTATGGGATGTTAGGGTGTGGAGCTAAAAGCTTCACCAAGGAGCACACTTAGCAGATTTGAGTCTACACAGACACCGGCGTCAGTTAGGAGCGATCGACATCGGTCAGGAGTGACTGACATCGGTCAGGAGCAGTTGTAAAGACACTGGCGTCAGCAGAGGGTTGGCCGACGGCGGTCATAGACAAGCAGCAGGAACCAACGTCGGTTACCTGTGTGTCCAGAGAGCTATTTCTGTGGACAGAAGCGAGTGTTTGCATGATGAGTTTGAGTTGTAGTCTCAAGCTCGCGTCTCTATTATTGGCATTATTATTTTTAGAGCCCTTGTTTAAGTGGCTTAACTGTTTGTTGGAAGTGCATGCTCAAGTCTCCTAATTCTATATGTAGAATTAGATCTTCCTAGCTTATTGTAGTTATTGTGGATTATTGTAGTAATTCATTGTGTGTGAAGAACAGTACAGAATTGAATCAATCCAGGCTTGTTGGAGTTGATTGTTCTTGAGAGAGAGAGCTCTTGAGGAATAGAGATCTATTGAGAGATCTATACATCTAGGAGAGGTGTGGAAGAAAGAAGTTTCTTCAATTGTATTCCTTTTGTAAAGAGTTTGTTAATACAAGTTTTCAGGGTGGTTTCTTGTATCTCTTGTTCTTGCTGTTTATCATTCTAATTACTTGTCTATCTGATTTAATTCCACGTTTATTGCTTTCACAAGTGTAATCTATTGTTGGTTGATCCCCAACAAGTGGTATCAGAGCCTTGGTTGCAGGTTCAAATCTTGATATCCATCAAGTGGTATCAAAGCTCAGGTTCACTAACAGGTGGTTCAGATCTGTGTAGTGTGTATTGATTACAGGTTCTCACAGGAGTTTCTGCAAGGATTTCTGTTTGAGTGGGAGAAGCAATGGCAAATGAAAGTAAATTGAGAATGGAAAAGTTTAATGGCAAAAATTACCAACACTGGAGAATGCAGATAGAGGATTATTTGTATCAGAAAGATCTCTACTTACCGTTAGGTGGGGTTGCAAAGAAGCCCAAAGACATGGAGGATGAAGAATGGGAAGTTCTTGACAGAAAGGCTCTGGGGTCTATAAGACTGAGTCTAGCATCCACTGTGATATCTAATTTATCACAGGCAAAGTCCACGATAGAGTTGATGACTACGTTAGCAAATTTGTATGAAAAACCCTCAGCTTCTAATAAGGTATATCTTATGAAGTAGTTATTTAATTTGCATATGAATGAAGGTGGATCTATTTCTACTCATCTGAATGATTTCAATGGAATTGTGAATCAATTAAGTTCAGTGAATATAGTGTTTGATGATGAAATAAAAGCTCTTTTAATATTATGTTCTTTGCCTGAAAGCTGGCATGGCTTAGTAATGGCAGTAAGTAATACTCCATCTGCATCAAATATTTTGAAAGTAGAGGATGTTGTTAGTGTTATCTTGAATGAAGAAATTCACTAGAGAAAAACACAGAAGAGACATCTAGGAATGCTTTAAGTTTTGAGAGCAGGGGGAGGCAAAAAGAGAAGAGCAAGAAAGGCAGATCTAAATCCAGAAATGGCACAAGGCCACAATGCTGGAATTGTTGAAAGATGGGGCACATAAGCAGAGATTGTTGGTCAAATCCTAAGGAGGACAATCAGCATGAAGGAAAGGAAGAAGCCAAGATTGCAGGTATTGCACAGGATGCTTTAATTTTCTCTCTGCATAATAATATAGAATCTTGGGTATTAGATTCTGGTGCATCTTTTCATGCTACCCCTAACAGGGAATATTTCAGTGACTATATCCATGGAGATTTTGGAATAGTGTATCTAGGGGATGATGAGCCCTGTAAAATAATTGGAAAAGGTAAAGTGCAGCTGAAGATGCAGAATAGCAACACATGGGTGTTGAGAGATGTGATGCATGTTCCTAGCTTGAAGAGAAATTTGATTTCTGCAGGAAAGTTAGGGGATGAGGGTTGTACAGTAACTCTCATAGTAGAATCTTGGAAGGTGACCAAGGGTGCACTTGTTATGGCCAAAGGTAAGAGAGAAGGTACTCTCTATTTGTGTAATTGTGTTACTAACAAATCTCCTTCTGTATTATCTACTTCAGATGTGGATGCTAAATTGTGGCACTCAAGGCTTGGCCACATGAGTGAGAAGGGGATGTCAATTCTTAAGTCCAAAGGTATGCTTTCAGATTTAAAAGGCATAGATCTAGAGTTTTGTGAGCACTGTGTATTTGGAAAATAGAAAAGGGTTAGTTTTCTCAAGACTGGGTCTACTAAGAAGAGGCATAAGTTGCAGCTTGTTCACACAGACGTGTGGGGACCAGCTCAGGTTGCTTCCATTAGAGGATCACAGTACTATGTATCTTTCATAGATGATGCTACAAGGAAGGTATGGATCTATTGTATTAGGAGAAAATCTGATGTATTTGAGACTTTTAAGATTTGGAAAGCTATGGTTGAGAATGAAATAGGTAAAAGATTAAAGTGCCTGAGATCAGACAATGGTGGTGAGTTCTGTAGTAATAAATTCAGAGATTATTGTTACATGCATGGAATCCATAGGCAAAGGATGGTTCCAAGGACACCTCAGTAGAATGGTATTGCTGAAAGGATGAACAGGACAATAATGGAGCGTGCAAGATGTATGAGATTGCATGTTGGTTTGCCCTTACAATTTTGGGCACAAGCTATTGACACTGCAGTATACCTGATTAACAGAGGACCTTCTATAGCTCTGGATGGTGGTATTCCAGAAGAGGCATGGACAGGTAAAAAGGTTGATCTCTCATATCTCAAATTTTTTGGTTGTGAAGCCTTTGTGCACATAGATAAGGAAAATAGAAAGAAGCTTGATGCTAAGTCTATGAGATGCACGTTTATTGGCTATGGCTCAGATGATTTTGGTTACAGATTGTGGAATCTAGAAACTAACAAGGTAATCAGGAGCCATGATGTTGTTTTCAATGAAAGAGTGATGTATTGTGATCAGCTAAGGAAGTTGAATCAATCTGAGCAGAGCAATGGTGAATTGGACGAGGTGAAAGTCCAAGATGAGCTCATAGGAAAAAGAAATAATCACTTGTAGGAAAACACAGAGATCTACGTCAGCAGGGTAGGAACCAGTGTCGGCAGGATAGAAACCGGCATCGACCATACAGAGACCGACGTCAGCAGGACAGGTACCGAGGTCGGTCATGCAGAACCGATGTCAGCCAGTAACAGGTCTCCAGGTGACCGAGGACGGTTACTTTCAGAGAATTTGGGTGGACAACGTGTTGTGGACGAGTCTCAGACACCCATCAGGAGGTCAGAAAGGGTGAGTAAGCCTCCAATTAGATATTCTCCTTCTTTATTTTACTTATTGCTAATTGATGGTGGAGAACCAGAGAGTTTTGAAGAAGCAATACAGGTGGAATCCAAGAGTCAGTGGGAGCATGGCATGGTTGAGGAGTTGGAGTCCTTAAGAGAGAACCAAACATGGGATTTGGTTGAATTGCCAGCTGGTAAGAGAAAACTCAAGAACAGATGGACCTACAGGTTGAAAGAAGGTGAGAATGGACAGATGAGATATAAGGCCAGATTGGTGGTAAAAGGATTTGCACAAAAGCCAGGTATTGACTTTGGTGAGATTTTTTCTCCTGTTGTTAAGATGACTTCTATAAGGGTTGTATTATCTTTGGTTGCTTTTGAGGATTTGCATCTTGAGCAGCTAGATGTTAAGACATCGTTTCTTCATGGAGATTTGGATGAGGAAATTTATATGGAATAGCCAGAAGGATTTGAGGTCAAGGGTAAGGAGAAATTAGTGTGCAGATTGAAGAAAAGCTTGTATGGCCTCAAGCAAGCTCTTAGGCAATGGTACTTAAAATTTGACAGGTTTATGACTGAGCATGGCTATAGTAGGTGTCAATCTGACCATTGCATGTATTTCAAGAGATTTGATAATGGTAGATATATTATTCTATTGTTGTATGTAGATGATATGCTGGTTGCAGGATCTCACATGCAGGATATCTCTGAGCTTAAGGTGAAATTAGCTCAAACGTTTGCCATGAAGGATTTGGGAGCAGCAAAGAAAATCCTTGGCATGAGAATTAAGAGAGACAGGAAAAATCACAGGTTAATATTGTCTCAAGAAGATTATGTGGACAAGGTGTTGAAACGGTTCAATATGCAGGATGCTAAACCGGTAAGCACACCTTTGGCTAGACATTTTAAGTTGAGTAAAGAACAATGTCCTAATTCATATGATGAGGTAGAGTACATGAGTAAGGTTCCATATTCTTCCACAGTAGGGAGTTTGATGTATGCAATGGTGTGTACTAGACCGGATATTTCCCAAGCAGTGGGAGTTGTAAGTAAGTACATGGCCAATCCAGGTAAGGAACATTGGAAAGCAGTTCAGTGGATCCTTAGATATCTGAGAGGAACCAGCAGTAGGCACTTGTGCTATGGAGGTTCAGATACTTCTCTACATGGTTATGTAGATTCAGATATGGCAGGTGATTTGGATGGCAGGAGAAGCACTACATGTTATGTTTTCACTGTAGGTGGAACGGTGGTTAGCTGGATATCTAAGTTGCAGAAGGTTGTTGCCTTGTCAACTACAGAAGCAGAGTATATTGCAGCCACAGAAGCTAGCAAAGAGATGATATGGATGACACGGTTCATGGATGAGCTTGGTAGGGAGCATGAGAGTTGTAGATTGTATAGTGACAGTCAGAGTGCAATCCATTTGGCTAAGAATTCAGCCTTTCATTCAAGAACAAAGCACATACAGCTAAGGTATCACTTCATACGACAGGTATTGGAAGATGGTGAGTTGAAGCTCAAGAAGATCCATACAGATAGGAATCCTGCTGATATGTTAACCAAGCCAGTTACAAAGGAGAAGTTGAATCTTCATTCAACTTTTTTTGGTCTTCATGATTGAGTTGAAGATGGAGGAGCTAGAAGATGTTGTCGTACAGGTACTGGTGCAGCTGTTTATCTCCAAGTGGGAGATTGTTAGGGTGTGGAGCTAAAAGCTTCACCAAGGAGCACACTTAGTAGATTCGGGTCTACACAGACACAGACATCAGTCAGGAGCGATCGACATCGCTCAAGAGTAGTTGCAGAGACACCGACGTCGGTAGAGGGTCGGCCGACGGTAGTCACAGACAAGCAGCAGGAACCGACGTCGGTTACCTGTGTGTCCAGAGAGCTATTTCTGTGGACAGAAGCGAGTGTTTTCATGATGAGTTTGAGTTGTAGTCTCAAGCTCGCATCTCTATTATTGGCATTACTATTTTTAGAGCCCTTGTTCAAGTGGCTTAACTATTTGTTGGAAGTGCATGCTCAAGTCTCCTAATTCTATATGTAGAATTAGATCTTCCTAGCTTATTGTAGTTATTGTGGATTATTGTAGTAATTCATTGTGTGTGAAGAACAGTACAGAATTGAATCAATCCAAGCTTGTTGGAGTTGATTGTTCTTGAGAGAGAGAGATCTTGAGGAATAGAGATCTATTGAGAGATCTATACATCTAGGAGAGGTGTGGAAGAAAGAAGTTTCTTCAATTGTATTCCTTTTGTAAAGAGTTTGTTAATACAAGTTTTCAGGGTGGTTTCTTGTATCTCTTGTTCTTGTTGTTTATCATTCTAATTACTTGTCTATCTGATTTAATTCCGCGTTTATTGCTTTCAAAAGTGTAATCTATTGTTGGTTGATCCCCAACATGGGATCCCAAAGTTATGGAAGCCCAAATATTGGTCCATAAGTGAGTGATGGGTGTCTCTAGGTGTGCAAAAAAATTTAGAGGTGTAAGTTGACTAGAAAGAGGTTTGTTGACCTTACTATTCTTAAGATTATAGAGTTTTGGGATATTATAGAATAGTGGTTTTCCTTATAAGTTGAGGTCTAGGGCTTATTAATAGTCTGAAAAATAAAAATGGGTTGTCAAATCAAGATTCATAGAGATTTTAAGGTTTTTCGTTTTCAAATTATTCTTGTTTTTGTCAAGATGGAGGCCTAATTGGCAAGTTAGTTTGTGAAGAAAGTATGATGTAAATATTAAGTTAGGTGATGAAAATTGGTGTGCTTGAAGGGCACACACAATTTATCCATACATGAAGTTTTAGGTCTTAATGGTGTGCCTACTTAAATTTGTGGGCTCTAAAACTTCTAGGTAGGGCTATAAGGAGACTAGACAAGTCTAGTTAGAAGAAGAGTGATTTTTGTTTAGTTTATCCAATAGAGAAAGGAATGAGTATTTCAAAGTGAGTTCTTATGATGGTTTAAATCATGTTTCCTATTTTTTTATTATCATGAAATTTTTATGGTGGTCCCTAATGTGGCTTTAGAGAAGAGGCTAGTAAGCGTGTGTGGTGATTCTTTATGGTGTATGGAGATCTGAATATGCTCAAGTGATGAAATGGATATAAAAAATTAGGAGGGTCCCCTATCAAATGTTTCTTGGTAAGTTACATCAGATTTTAGTGCTTTTATGTGTTTTTTCTTCATTTATGGTGGTGCTTGGTTGAAGAGAGTGTTGGCATGAAGCAAGAGGAAGTTAACAAGGTAAAGAAAAGGTAGGATCAAGGTAAGGGGGAATTTGTATCATATTTTTAATGTGTTAATTTCCTATTTATGTTATTTTCATGTCCTTAAGATCATTTGGTGCCCACTTTGTCATTATTTCAAAGGGGAGAAATTTCCCATTGTAAGAGTGCTTGAAGAGAGAGAAGGTGAGCTAAATGATGTTTGTTGATATTAATGACATAGGGGGAGAATGTTGAAGAGTTTTTAATGATGTCATGGTGATGTTATGAAGGTTTCCTCTTGATTAGATTAAGTGTTTTGATATCCTAAGTAACAATGACAAAGTGTGCAATATGCTTATCCTAGTGTGATTGAAGTTGGCTTGGTTAATCTCTAGTTTTGGCAGGATTTGAGATGTTCAGGGGTGAGTATGTGATTTGAGCATGTGAAAGGGGTCCTATAAATGGTCAAGGATGATTTGAGATCTTGTGTGTATAATAAAAATTCATCTAGTAGTCCATAGTTTTCATCTATATAGTTTGGGTCTAGTGGAGTAAAATCTGAGTAGGGAGTTTGCTAATATCACCATTGCCACATGTCGATGAGTTAGGGGGAGTTGGTCATATAGTTATGATCACATTAGTCCCTAGTTTCTATGAACTAAATATCAAGTCATTAACCTAAGCAAATCAAAGATATTTGGGTGCAAATTTGGGCTCTCAAACATTTTGACAATGTTTTCCCATAGCCAAATCTGCAATGTGGTAAGAAGAGCCGAGTAAGCATTTTGATGTAGTCATATCTCACATGAGTGGATATTTAAAGAGAAGGAGATCCTAGTTTTTATTAAATTTTGTTCTTATTTTATTTCTACTAACTTTCAAATCAAGTGATGAAGCATGACAAAAGATATGTGTGTTTAATGTTGGCTTTTGAAATAAGTTTTGGACATAGTTGGCTCTATGGAAAAAAAATGATTGAGAATTTTAATGTGATTATATATCACATGTGTGAGGGTTATAGGATCAGTTTGTCACATGGTTGGATTCTCCTATGTGAGGATATCATATGGTCCAAATTTGAGAACATGTGAGTGAGCGAGGTAAAATATATGATTGTGTAAAGTTGGCCTTCTAGGTAAATAAGTAAGGTTCCCATAGTAAAATTTTCACAAGTTAAATTCTAAACAACATTGATAGAGTGTGTTTCTCCAATAAGTTAGGAAGCAATGATATGGAATGAAGTGTTCAATGTTTAATGTTGAGTGGAGATAAAGATCGATCTTCTTCCAAGGATCAATGATGAGTAGGTGATCGCATGGATAGAGATCAATAGTGAATATTAAATTCAAGAGGTCAAAGTGGTAGTTTTTTTTTATCATTTTTAAAGACCAAGATAAAATCCACATGAGGTCAAAGTTGATAAATTGCATGAGATGAGGTCAACATGTTCAAGATTTAATGTTTGGTATTGGCAGACTGTGTTAAAGGTAGAGCTTCATATAATAAGATTGAAGGTGCATGTTTAATATAAGAATCAAGGACATGAGATGTGAGCATGGTGTTATAGGTTTAACTGTGACTGTTTGCATTTGAATATTTGAATTTGTAAATGAAAAATTAGTAATATATATTTTGGCTATATCTTTTGATCTAAGACAAATTTACTCATGTTGTAAAAATCAAAGTGGTAGAGGAATCCAAGGGGAATATAAAAATATAGTATATTTGAAGATATAAAAGTGTGTATAGTCAAAGATATTATGGTTCAAATTTGACTATGTATTTGTTTTTGTTCTACAAGTGACCTGAGAGATTTATTCAAGCTTGTTTTGATGTTATTTTGATATCTCACAATGAATTAGATATTGGGGAGTGGTGTAGACTCCATGAGGATAATTTGTGTGTGTTATGAAGGTTTGACCATTCATATATATCATGAACAAATATTAGGAGGTTGATTGTGTATTTTTTCATGATGTTCTTGTGCATGAGGTCAATGTTTGAGTGGTTTGAGAATACACAAGAGTGAGAAAAGTTGACTATGATAATTTCAAGATGTTTAATGGGACATATGGAGTGGACCCATGTGATTAAAAGTGGTCCTATGTTTTTTTTTTTTTGATGATGTTCTAAATGGGTGAATAGGTCTCCATAACACCTATAAGATCTACAAGGGTCTTATTAAAAGGTGTAGTTGCTTAAGGGTAACCCATAGATGCAATGGATGACCTATGAAGATTTTATTGTGTCTCAATGGGATATATGCCTTAAGGGTTAAGGCATGTCTATTGGCTGACCAAGATGATGATTATCATGAATTCTCTATAAATATTGAAACCAAATGTGTTGGTTTCTAGAGATGTGAGAGATTTTGTGATAGATTTGAGAGAGGATTGTGTGTGTGAATTATGGAGTGAAGAAGGGGTAGAGTGCCCTATGGATGAGTTAAAGAGTAGAATAGATTGAGACCTATTTGTATGACTTATAGGTCATAATTCTATTGGTTTAATAGTGCTCTTGTAGATTGAGTATTAGTGAAGGTGAAGAGTGATAATTAGAGGCCCATCATCAAGTGTTGAAGACATTAATTTAGAGGTGGATGTGTTCATAGGTGTTGTTATGGTATCTCAACATCTAAGGGGGTTGCAGCCTCCTTACAATTTGAAACTTGCTAAAGGTATAGTTGTTGTGGTAACTTAACTAGATAGGTATGGTATCTCCTTATGGGATTACAGTCTCACTAAAATAAGGGATCATAGTTATTTGATCAGTTACATCTAGTCTAAATTAAATCTTATTATTATAGGATAATAGTCCAATTGTATATTCTCATGTGTTTTCTCCCCCAATAGGGTTTCCCATGTATGCCATGTGTTATATTATTGATCTTGCATTATCTTTCTTATTCATTGCTATGAACAATATGTATGCCTCATAAATGTATGTATTGATTGATTAGGAATTTAAAAGGATTGGAACTGAAGTTGAAATATATAGGCTCATTGATTCACCTCCTCTCTCAGTGATTGCACCATTAACAATTAGTATCAGATCAGGTCCTTTGGTAAGATCTTGATAGATTGAAGGTGATCTAAGGTACAATATAGGTAGTCATCAAGGAGGTTTTTCTACTAAGCAAGCTCCAATGTTCAATGGGTCCAATTATGCTTTTTAGAGTGTAAAGATGAGGAAATACATTATGTCCCTAGGTTTTTATGTATGTAAATCATTTATGGATGGTTATGTAACTCCTAATACTCCTCTATATAATGATGTATACAAGAAGATGTTTGAGAATAATTCAAAGTCAATGAATGCCATCATTTGTGGTCTTACAGAGACTGCATTCACAAAGTTAATCCATAATAAATATGATAAAAAGATATGGGAAATAATACAGATCATTTATGAAGGAGATTAAAAGCTAAATCTTGCTAAGTTGTAGGATCATAGAAGTCAATTTAAAAGTCTCAATATGGATGAAGAAGATTCTATGGTATCCTTTTTGTAAAGATTTGATGAGACTATGAACATCATTAGAGGTCTTGGAGAGAACCTTGAAGAGGATAATATAGTTCAAAAGGTATTAATGTCTCTATCTCTCAAGTTTTATCTAATAGTATCTAATAGAGAATAAATTCATGATCTTATTTATTTGAAGATGGATCAATTTCATGACACCCTTACTGCATATGAGATTAGAGTAAATGATGATATACCACCAAAGAATGAAGCAACTTTTAAGAAGAAATGAAGCTAAAGAAGAAGTTATAAGTTAATAAACCCAAAGATGATGATATATATGATATTGATGAGGACGAACAAATTGCTTTGATGACTATAAAATTGAACACAGGCTCATGGAAGTAAAAGGGTAAACTACCCTTCAAATGTTTCAATTATGGAGAGATAGGACATTTTGCTTTTAAGTGCCATCATAAGCATTAGAATAAATATGATGAATAGCATGGTGAGGGCCAAGATGATGACAAGAATAAATATAGGAAGAAGGGATTTAGAAAGTTTAAAAACAAGAATAAGTCCTTCAAAAACAAGAAGAGTCACTACACCAAAAAAGATTGTATCTCATCAAATGAGATTGAAGACAATGACTCAGAATATGATCATGAAGATGATGGTCCTATTGAAGATAAAGTTCTATTCATGGATAAGGAAAGAAGTTGGCCACATCATAAGGAGTATACTTGGAGTAATTTAGGTGATGATGAAGATAAGGTGGACTATGATATTGTATTGATGAATTTCCTTGAAGAACTAAATATTGAGAACAAGATCAATAATAAGATGAAATCTAAACTCAAGGACTATGAGGATAAATTTAGTGTGTTTGAGGCAAGATTAGTTGAAGACTCTAGGGAGAATGAAGGTACTATCATGATTCTTAATTATAAGTTAGATTCTATGTCTGAAAGGCTAAGAGCTAGAGAATAATAATGCTCAAGGTATGCTTCTAAGATTGTTTCTTTGAAAAATGAGTTAGATAAATCTAAAATTAATGTGAAATCATTTGCTAAGTTTGATAAAAGTTATAATGATCTGGATGATCTCCTAAAGAGTAAAAAGTTTTCTAGTGATAGATCTAGATTAGGTTTTAATGAAGAACCCAAAGTTTCTACTCAAGTTGGCATGAATATCAATGAGTGCAAGGTGGATAAGTCTTTGAAGATAAATCATTAGACAAGGAATGAAGGTGTTGGTAGAATGAAGATAAATCAGATTAGATAGCAAAATTACATGAGGTATGAAAGTTTTAATGGTTATTATTTCACATGTAATCAAATGAAGCATAGAGCTAGAGAATGCAAGAGACATGTTATAAATGAGTTTGCATGGAACTATGATATGGGTCTTTATCAAAAGGAGTGATAAAAATGAAGTTATTCAATTATTTTGATGTGAGACACTTTGAAAACCATTCTCCACATAATATTAGATAAGGTGTGTCCTTTCCAAAATGGTGAGGTTATTTTTTTTATCATGACCAAGGACATAATGCAAGTTTCTATCCAAAAAAGGTAAGACAAATTATGTTTCCATCAAGGAGTAGGGTGTGCTATAATTATAAACAAAGAGGTCACATTGCTAGGTTTTGCAAGCAAAGGTATACAATTTAGAATAGGTTTAATTAGGCTCTTAGAGTCAAAGGAAGAAGGAAAGTCAACTCATGAAATCCAAAGGTGATAAGTGTAAGTCATGATGAGTCTATAGGCCTAATACATTTTTTTTCTATGGTGGAGAAAGATATAAAATTTGAAGAGTGCCAAGAGGTCTCATTATCTACCCATGTTGAGAATGAAGAGATCAAGCTCAAGGAGAAGACCAAGATACTGGTTGAGGCTAGTTCTGAGGTGCTTATGGATCCAATTTAACATCTTGATATTTCTTAGCAAGTATCATGCAAAGAACATCATTTGTCTGTGTCTAGTGATGTGGTTCCAAACTATGAGTTGGATTATTTAGATGAAAAGGTATGTCATGAATCTTTGTTGTCTCCATGTATTATCAATTTAATCTTAAGGTATGTCATGAATCTTTGTTGTCTCCATGTATTGTCAATTTAATCTTAGAAGAGGAGAATGTGGTGGTGTTTGAGCATGTTGCTTCCCTTAAGCATAAGAAGAAGAAGAAGAAGAATAACTACAAGTATTAGATGACTAAGGAGGAGAAGGAATATGAAGAGTTATGGGCAACTCATAGTTTCACATTATTCTAGGATATTGTGAAGTAGGGTGTCTCTACCTATGCCTATTAGGAGACATATGTTCTTGTAGAGAAGCAAGTTTGTATGATCAAGATGATAATGTCAATTAGAGAATGTTTTTTGTGAAGGGGGAGCAACAAAATCAAGAGCTTGTTCCATAGATATGTGAAGGAGATATAATACAGGATCAGAATGGGTATTTATAAATGGAATAATGAGTTTAATGAATTTTCAAGAAGTTTTTAGTGCTCATAAAGGTTTTTGCACTTCTTTGAGATGTTCTCTAGGTGTTTTGTGGTCTAATGGTATGTTAAAGCCAATTGAATATTTTTGAGTGCTCTCGGTTCTCTCAATTTTGCCTTAAGGACAAATAGGCCTAAAATTAGTTATTACGGGTTCCCAAAGTTATGGAAGATCAAATATTAGTCCAAAAGTGTCTGATAAGTGGTTCCATGTGTGCAATAAGTTTTAGAGGTGTATGTTGACTAGAATGAGGTTTGTTGACCTTGTTGTTTTTGAAATTCTAAAGTTTTGGGATATGCTATAAAATTGGTTTTCCTTATGATTTAAGGTCTAGGGTTTTGTAATAGGATAAAATGGCCAAATGGGTTGTCAAATAAAGATGCATATAGATTTGAAGGTTTATGTTTTTCAAATTAGTCTTATTTTTGTCAAGATGGATGCCTAATTGGCAAGTTAGTTTGTGAATAAATAATGTTGCAAAGATTGATCTAGGTGATGAAAATTAGTGTTATCTAAGGGGAATATGAGAGTGTTATAGACATGAATTTTCAAATCTTAATAGTGTGTCTACTAAAATTTGTGGGTTCTTCAAGTTCTATGTAGGGATACAAGGAGACTAGACAGGTCTAGTAAGAAGAAGAGTGATTTTTGTTCAGTTTATCCAAAAGAGAAAGGCATGAATATTTCAAGGTTAGCTCATAAGATGGTTTAAATCATTTTTACTATTTTTTTAGTAACATGAAATTCTATTGGTGGTCCCTGAGGTGGCTTGAGAGAAGAGACTAGTAAGCCTGTGTGGTGATTCTTCATGGTGTATGGAGATATGAAGATGATCAAGAGATGTAATAGCTCAAAAATATTAGGGAGAGTCCCTATAAAATATTTCTTGGTAATTACCATCATATTTCAATGATTTTATGTGTTATTTCTTCATTTTTTGTAGTGCTTGGTTGAGAAAAGTGTTGGCATGAAGCAAATAGAAGTTGACAAGGCAAAGAAAAGGTAGGATCAATGTAAGGGGGAGTTTGTATCATATTTATAAGGTGGTCCTTTCATATTTATGGTATTTTCAGGTCCTCAAGATTAGTTGGTGCCCACTTTGTCATTGTGTCAAAGGGGTGGAAAATTTCCTATTGTGAGAGTGCATAAAGAGAGAGAAGGTGGGTTAAATGATGTTTTTTGACATCAATGACAAAGGGGGAGATTGTTTAAGAGTTATTAATGATTTCATAGTGATGTCATGGATGTGTCATGATGAGTGGATGAAGTGATTTGATATCCTAATTAATAATGACAAAGTGTGCAATGTACTTATCCTAGTGTGCTTGAAGTTGGCTTGGTTGATCTTTAGTTTTGGCATGATTAGAGATGTTTAGGAATGATTATGGTGATTTTATCATGTCAAATGGATCCTAATAATGTTCAATGATGATTATATATCATTTGTGTATAATTTGAATTCATATGGTAGTCTATAGTTTTCATCTCGATAGTTTGGGTCTAGTGGCAGAAAATTTGAGTAGGCAGTTTCCTGACATCACCATTGCCATGTGTGGATGAGTCAGGGGGATTTGGTCATATGGTTGTGATAAAATTAGTCCCTAATTATTATTTAATAAATCTAGGATCATGTACCTAAGTTTAGTTAAAGATATGTGGGTGCAAATTTGGGCTCTCAAGCATTTTGACAGTGTTTTCCCATAATTAACCAAATCTACAATGTGGCAAGAAGAGCTGAGTAAGCATTTTGATGTAGTCATAACTTGCACATGTCAACATTTTAATAAAATATGATCTTATATGTTTTTTTAGTTTTATGCCTATTTTATTTTTTCTAACTTTCATGTCAAATTTTGAAGCACGATAAAAAATATGCATATTCAAAGTTAGCCTTCCAGATAAGTTTTTGACATAGTTGGCTCTGTGGCATAGAAATATGAATGAGAATTTTAATGTTGTTATATCTCACAAGTGTGAGGGTTATAGGATAATTTTGTCACGTGGTTGGATTTTCCTATGTGAGGAAATCATATGATCTAAATTTTAGAACATGTGAGTGAGTGAGGTAAAAGATATGACTATGCAAAGTTGGCCTTCTAGGCAGATAAGCAAGGTTCCCATAGTCAAATTTGCACAAGTTAAAGTTCAAAAAAAATATATGGATAACATTGCTACAAGATGTTAGGAATCAATGAGATGGTGCCAAGTGTTTAATTTTTAATGATGAGTAGAGATAAAGATCAAGCTTCTTCCAAGGATCAGTGGTGAGTAGGTGATCATACTTATAGAGATCAATGATGCATATTAAAAAGAGGTCAAAGTGATAGTTGTTTAGCATTTTTAAAGACTAAGATATGTATAAGATATTGATGGAGTGCATGAATTCAAATATTCTAGATTGCATGAGATGATGTCAACATGTTCAAGGTTTAACATTTGGAATTGATGGACTATGTGTTAAAGGTTGAGCTTCATAAAATAAGATCAATGGTGTGTGTTTAATATGAGAAGTGAGGAAATGAGATGTGAGCATGTTGTTTGATGTTTAATTATGACCATTTGCATTTGAATATTTGAATTTTCAAAGGAAAAAATAGTGCTCTGTATTTTGTCTATATCTTTTGATACAAGACAAATTTACTCAAGGTGTAAAAATCAAAGTGGTAGAGGACTCCAAGACACATTTGATAATATATATTTGAATATTTTAAAGTGTGTATAGTAAAATATATTGTGGTTAAAATATGATTATGTGTTCATTCTTTTTTTACAAGTGACTTGAGAGTTTTATTCAAGCTTGTTTTGATGTTATTTTGATATCTCTTGATGAATTGGCTATTGGGGAGTGTTGTAGACTCCATGAGGATGATATTTTTGAATTATTAAGATTTGGACCTTTCATATATAGTATGAAAAAAGATTAAGAAGTTGACCTTGTATTTTTTCATGTAAACTAGGTTAGTGTTTGGGTAGTTTGAGCATATGTCTGAGTGAGCAAAGTTGACTGTGATCATTTGAGGATGTTTAAGGGGACATATGGAGTGGACCTATGTAATTAAAAGTGGTCCTATGTTATTGTTTTCTTTGATGATGTGATAAATTGGTGAATAGGTATCCATGAGACCTATAAGATATATAAGGTCCTTATTAAAAGGTGTAGCTGGTTAAGGGTGACCTATAAATGTGATGACCAACCTATGAATATTATATTGAGTTATGTCTTAATGAGATAGATGATTTAAGGGTTAAGACATGCTTATTGTCTAACCAAGATGATGATGATCATGAATAATCTATAAATAGTGAAACCAAATGTGTTGGTTTCTAGAGATGTGAGAGACTTGTGAGAGATTTGAGAGAGGCTTGTGTGTGTGAATTATGGAGAGAATGAGGGGTAAAGTGCCCTATGGATGAGTTTAAGAGTATAATATAATGAAGACTATTTATATGACCTATAGGTCATAATTCTATTGGAAAAATAATGCTTTTATAGATTGAGTATGAGTGAAGGTGAAGAGTGATAATTAGAGGTCCATCATTAGGTATTGAAGACATCAATTCAAAGATGGATGTGTTTATAGGTGTTGTTGTGTAATCTCAACTAGATAGGTGTGTTAACTCCTTTTGGTATTGTAGTCTCAATAAAATAAGGGATTGTAGTTCACTGACAAGTTGCAACTGGTCTAAATTGGATCTTATTATTATAGGATAATAGTCCAATTGTGGGTTCTAGTTGGTTTCCCATGTATGTCATGTGTTATATGCTTGATCTTGCATTGAATTTATTGTTCATTGTTGTGAATGATGTGTATGCCTCATAAATGTATGTATTGATTGATTAAGAGTTTGAAAGGATTGGATTTGAATTTTAAATATCTAAGCTCACTAACTCACCCCCTCTCAATGATTGTACCTTTAACATGTGGCACAAAATGGGGGTAATAAACATGAAAATTAAACATGCATATTATTGACCCAATTTTGCCCCTCTGGCAAAATTTTGGTCACCCTCTTCAAAAGCTATGAAAGGCCAGTCAATTTCAGGTTGCATTCCTTTTTCAGGTTCATGCTCAGTTCAACTGAAAGGTTCAACGGCCTTGGTTCAAAGGAAAAAGTTCAAGTCAATGGTTCAATGCACAAAGGTCAAAATCCCCTTTCGAAGTGGCAGGGACTTCACATTTTGCAAGGGAATCAAGTTCGGTTTGAAGCATTTCAAATTCCATTTTATTTTGAAATTGGCTAAGTCCCACAAAAAATTCAAAGTTTTAAGCAAAGGGGTGGGCCTCGGCTTAGCAAAAGATGGAAAAGAATTTCTACAGACTTCTGTCTACAGGAAATGTCTGCGAACAAAGTCTGTGGGTTACACAACATTGAGCAGCAGAATTGCCGTGGGTAGCATCCGGCGGTGTTTTCCTCATGCACGAAAAACATAGCAAGGAGCGGAAAAATGGCTACTCACAGCAATGAGTGGTAAAATGGCCGCACACAGCAAGGAGCAGCAAAAAAGAGCTGCAGAGCTTTCAAAGCCTGGCAACCATCCAAGAAGGCCGCAAAGGGACCAAGATAGTCCACGAAACAAAGTAGAGAGAGAGTGCTCGAGAGGCCTGTAGACCATTCGAAGGACCCACCAAGTTTTTGAGTGCCAATAGTCCACATAAATTCCAACATTCACCAAGCCTAACACAAAATGAAAAGTCCATGAAAATTGCAGAAGCCCACGAATTGTCGTGAGTGGCAGAATTGCCGTGCATGGTAGTTAACCTACTGTGAGCGGTGATTTCATTGCGCACGGTAGCCAAACCTATCGTAAGTGGTGATTTCACCACATGTGGTAGCCAAACTTGCTGTGAGCGGTGATTTCACCATGCACGGCAGCCAAACCTATCGTGAGAGACAAAATTGCCGCACACGGTAGTCAACATGTAGGTAGCGGCAAAAAGGGCCCATAGAACACATAAAAAGGCCCGACCAGTTGGTAGAGGAGTAGGTTGCATGCAAAATGAGGTAGCAAGCATGGTCTGGGCAGAATTTTTGACATCAGCTATAGTGTTTTCCCTCTTCCCAATGAAGACTCAAGCAGCCACTTGCAAGCAAAGCGCCAATGAGTCTCTTCTTGCTTTTCCCATATAAATGGGCAGACTTGGTCATTTTTAAAAAAATCTTCTCCATTTTTGTAAAGACCACAGCTCTGTAAATTTCCCACCTGAATCAATAAAATACAATTTTTACCTCTTTCTTGGATGGATACCCTGTGTATGTTCTATGTGTTTAATTTGAGTTCAGTCATTTTCTTTTAAATGCTCTCACAGGTTTAACCACCAGCACACCAGCTATCTACAAAGTGTTAGTTTGTAGCTTACAGGTGAAGAGTTCCATTTGGGGTGCAGAAATAGAGGAGGTCACTTATAGTATGCATTCCACAGCATCTTGGTGAGTCCTTGTTTCCTATATTTTTCTTTAGAACCTCCCTGTCATTCCAACAACCTGGTCTTTTTTGCCAAGTCTCAGTGTCTGTATGTTGTTTTATATGATCCCGAGTGTGAATGTGGGGAGGTCATCTGGTTTTGGTGTATCACCTCTTTAGAGTAGGTTGTTTGTTTTCCTGTATTTTCTTCTCCCTTTTCATCCCCCCAGTATATCTATATATCTATATTTTGCACTGCCTAAAACAAACAAGATACATCAGAGAGAACTAGCCCATACCTAGAGACTCTCCTCTCCTACTTAACCATCCCACAGGTGAGAGAGGAGTTTCCATGTTGTGGGGAGAGGGCAGGAACATGTTTTCCTACCACTGGGTGCAATCTCCAGCATCAACAGTTTTGGCACACTCAGTGGGATAGTAATTTTATTAGTTTTTAATGCAGTAGTATTTCAGGATTGATGATGGTCTTGCTACAGTCATTTCAACGATTTCTAGCATCTGGTGACTCCACTGGTAAGAGGTTAGTTCTTTATTTTAAGACCAGTCACCACAAGGTCAGCCTTAAGGGGGGTCCCTTTTGTTTTCATTGAGTTTCCTTTAAACTCTGCTAAAAAGCTCAGGTTTGAAAGAACTCGCCCTTATCCATTAGTAAATCCTCTTAGACTTGTTGCTAGGAACACCAACCCAGCTTAGCCATAGTTACAGCCCATTCCAACCATGGCATTGCCTTTTACAGCTTTCTACGGTGAGAGCCCCTTAAACCTCCCATGCTACGATCCAATTCCAGGAACAGCTCTCAAGAATGTACCTTCTTTTGATGGAATGGGACCTATTACATTTATTGAGCATATCAATAATATTTCCAACCTTTGCAATATTCACAATATAATAGAAGAAAATATTGCCATCAGATTGTTGGCGCTATCCCTTAAAGGCAAGGCTCTCGATTGGTATAGAACCTTGCCTGTGAATTCAATACATTCCTGGAACGAATTGGGCACCCATTTAGCTGGTCATTTTGGGGAAAAAAGTGATGGCCTCTTTCTTGTTGAGTAGCTGATGACTATAAAGAGAGCTCCACATGAGTATATGCAGGACTTCAACACACAGTTTCAAAAGACTTGGGATAGAATTCCCATCTTAGTAAGGCTGAATCCCAGCTACACTTTCTTGTACTATTTAAAAGCATTGAACAGTGATATTATTGTGATGATCTAATCTATGGGAGGACATATACTGCCAGCTACTTATGACATTGCCATAGCAGCCAAAAATTGCTTGGTACAAGCTGGAAAGATCACCCCAAGGCCCCACATGCCACTTTTCCCAAAGATGATGTCCCCTATATAGACCATTGTGCCCACATTAGCCCCTGTGCCTAGCATTGAGAAGCTAGCTGCTATTTTGTCAAATGAACTACATGAGGTAAAAGGCCTATTACAAAACATGTCAAATGAACTTGTAGCTCTTAAAAGGCAACAAGATCAAAATAATAAGCTGAATCTAGGATATCAACATTATGGTCAAGCACCTAGAAACCCTTTTCAAGGCTATAATCAAGGACAGGGTCAGCTTACTTAGACCAGACCTTATCAAAGTTATAACTCAGGTCCCTCTTCATCATCTTAAGCCATGGTGCCTACTCAGAATAACCTTGTATAGGAACAACCTGGCTATTCAACCATGAGACATAGTCAAGAGCGAGTTGTCCATATGAATGATATGATGAATTTTTTCCAAAATTTAGAAAACTAGGCTGATGATCATTCCTAGTTTTTTGAGTTTCCATCTCAGCCCAACACGAGTAATAATCAAACTCAGCTAGATTCTACCTTGATAAATCATGAAGAGGGTGAGCTCTATGCAATTAATCATGGGGGCACTGCAGGCAATCAGGTTGATTGCATTGCAGCCAACACGAGATTTAAAAGAAGAGCAATTGGAGAAGCGCAAGCTTCCCCTCAGGCATCAACGAATCCTCCACCACACCCATTTCAAAGGGCCCCAATTTCTGGTCAACCGTCTGCACCTCCAGCTCCAGCTGGGATCATCCCAAAGGAAAGCACGAAGGGAATCAGCCCCAAAGTGAATATAGTTGATCAAATGAAGAAATTGCATGTGAGAATTTCTCTATGGGATTCATTGTCTCTTCTAGGACAAAAGGAGGTCTTGAAGAAATAATTGCATGAGCTAGATCAGCAGGCCATCCCAGCATACACTAATAATGTCCTAATGACGAATGGGTAGCCTTCTGCTTCAGGTCAAGTAAAGAAAGAAGAAAGGACTCCCCCCTTTTATGTATCTTTGATCATAGGGGATTTATTAGTACACAATTGCATAATCAACAGTGAGGCCAGCACTTCAGTAATGCCCAAGTGCATTGCCAATAAGATGGGATTAAAGTATGAAGCACTGAACAAAGGGGTCTTGAAATTAGATGGGATGCCTGCAAAGATAGTTAGAATCCTGAAAGGATTGAGTTTAACATTGCATGCCTGCCTGACATTCTCAATCCCCCATGATATAGTGGTAGCAGACGTTCCTCCATATTTTGCAATCTATTTGTCTAGGGACTTTACGTCCAAGATAGGTGGCTATCTAGTAGTGAATTGGTCATATCTAGTTTTCAGAACCAAGAACAGGACCAAAGTGAAAATTGAATCTGACCCACTCTACAAGGACCACCTAGAGCCCTATTCACCCAAGGTAGTGAATATCAGTTACACTATCATCAATCTAGAAGAGTCATAGACAGACAAATCTTCATCTTCTGCTCTTGAAGGAGTCACAGATCTACTCTTGGATGAGTGGGGAAGTGATAACTTTGAGCATGACCCTTATAAGTTTATTGAGGAAGCAGACCTTGGCATCTATTGCTTACATGAAGAAGGTGCCATCATGCCCAATATAACGAAGGAAAACAAAGAAGACCTTGGCCTGTGGCAATTGTTCTTCGACGGTTCTAGAAGTAAACTGGGCGCTGGTGGTGGGGCAATGTTAGTTTCCCCTTCTAAAGAAAGGTACTTTTCAACTTTTCATTTCTAGTTCTCTTACACATGTAATTTTGTAGAATATGAGTCTTTGATTCATGGACTTGAGTGGGAAAGAAAGAGAGGGATTAGGAAGCTACAAATCCTGGGGGACAGTGAACTAATTGTGAATCAAATAAGAGGCCTAAACCTGACCAAGAAATCCTTGCTGAAGTCTTACAAGCACAGATTCTAGGACTTGATGGAGGATTTCCTTGCTCTTAACATTACCTTGATTCCTAGGGAACATAATAAGCAGGCTGATAGGCTGGCAGCTGTTAGCACCCAATTTGATGTTTCAAAAGAGATAAGCAGGGATTGTGGTTCACACCATTTAAAAGTGGAGGTTTGGCCTTCAATTCCAGACAATATTACAAATTGGTAGGTCTTCAAAAGTGACCATTAGATAGCTCTCTTCCTGTAGGAAGAAGCTAAGTACGAAGTCCACAATCAAGCAAAATTGCAGCAGCAATACAGAAATCAGATTGTTTAATTGAAGAATAATAAACTCCCTAAGGGTCTGGTCACACTTGAAAGTATTTTCAATGGAGATGACCAACTAAGAGATGACAAAGCATGCATCACTACTAGAGAGGAGAATTATGAAAAAGTTGAAATCTTCAAGGACAAGCTGCTAGCGCTTGGTAAGGTCTACACGTTTCAAGAAAGGCAAGCTTTCATTCTGCTGTGTCAGGAGTTCACTGACATTTTTGCATAGAATTATAACGACTTGAAATGCTTTGATCCAAGACTCACCCATCACACCATTGAATTAGAGGAAGGTGTAAAACTAGTCACACAAAAGTAGAGGCCTATTAATCCGATGATCGAACTCCTTATGCAGAAAGAATTGGTCAAGTTGATTGAGTCTGGCATTATATTTCCGATCAAACATTCCTCATGGCTAGCCAATTTGGTTCCAATTAGAAAGAAAAATGGGGAGATCAGGCTGTGCGTCGACTTCAGAGACCTTAATAAAGTCTCTTTAAAGGATCATTATCCCCTTCCAAACATGGAGCAGATCCTCCAAAAGGTAACCGGTTCCAAATGTTTCTCCCTCCTAGATGGTTATTCGAGATATAATCAAATTCTAATGCAAGGCTGTGACCAATACAAAACAACCTTCACCACTAAATGGGGAACGTTCGCCTACTAGAAGATGCCTTTTGGGCTATCCAATGCTGGTGCTACCTTCCAACAAGCCATGGACATGGCTTTCAGTGGTTTGATAAATAAGAACATGTTGGTGTACCTTGATGATATAATGGTTTTCTCCAGGGAGGCAAGACAACACATGGAACACCTTAGGTAGATTTTTGAGAGGTGCAGTAAATTTGGCATCTCCCTAAATCCAAAGAAATGTGTATTTGTTGTTCATGAGGGGAAACTTCTTGGCCACATTGTGTCCAAGGAAGGTTTTTCTATTTACCCCGAGAGAGTCCACTCCATTCTGGAGATGTCCCTACCAAAGCACAAGAAAGGCCTATAGAGTTTCTTTGGCTGGATAAATTTCATTCGGAGGTTCATTATAAATTTTGCTGAGATAGTTAAACCCTTAACCTCTATGCTAAAGAAAGGTGAAGAATTCAAATGGACAATGCTAAGAAAAGATAGCTTTGAAGCCATCAAATAGGCTTTGACCCAGGCTCCCACTCTAATCAGCCCTAACTTCAATAAAGACCTCAATCTCCATACCTTCAACAATGGAGAAGTGATATCTGCTATGCTTACTCAAGAAAATAGTGATGACCTCGAGCAACCACTTGCCTTCTTCAGCCAAGGGTTAGAGGACTTTGAAATCAGGTACACCTATGTAGAGAAGCAAGTCCTGGCAGTAATGCACAGCTTGAAGAAATTCAGATATATGTTGTCAAATAGCAAGATCCATCTCATGGCTCCACATCCTAGTGTCAAGGATTTCTTGACCAATCGAGACTTAAATGAGAAAAGAGCGGGATGGATCACCAAAGTCATGGAGTACGACATAGACATCAAAATCGCCAAGTTGGTGAGAGGAAGGGGCCTATGTGAATAGCTAGTAGTATATTTGAGGCAAAAGGGTGAAGACACCTTGCTAATCCATGATGTAGCCACTGCTAAAAGAACCAACTATCATAAGAGATTAGATGCTGGACATGAGGCACTTCCTTCTTACGTACGAATGTCCATAGGGTCTCGATAGGGCCGGAAGAAGGTATTTTAAACTTCAGTCCCTTCCTTATGTTTTGATTGATGGAGTATTATTTAAGAAGGATCTCTCTGGGGTTCTCCTAAGATGCATTGACCCTAATCAGACTGACAAGGTATTGGCCAAGTTTCACGATGGGCCAGCAGGCGGCCATTTCGCGCCTAAGACCACAGTAGCAAAAATAATGAGAGCTGGCTATTTTTGGCCCACTCTTTTCAAGGATACCTATGCCTGGGTAAGGAAGTGCCAAAAGTGTGCACTTTTTGATGGAAAGCAGCGATTGGCTGCCATGCCCCTACAGCCCATTCAAGTTGAACAACCATTCATGCAGTGGGGCCTAGATTTCATAGGGATGATCAATCCTCCCTCTAGTGCCTGACACAAATGGGTCCTGACTGCTACGGATTATTTCATCAGGTGGGTAGAAGCCATTGCTTTGAAGGAAGTGAATGAAAATGCAGTCTTGGATTTCTATGAAGACCTAGTGACACATTTTGGGGTCCCAGCCACTATAATTTCAGACAATGCCTTGGCTTTTCTAGGAACCAAAACTAGTGAATGGGCGCTGAAGTATGGTATACACCTCAAGACTTCATCAAATTACTACCTACAGGGGAATGGGCTGGCTGAGTCCACCAACAAAAATATGATCAGGATTATAAAGAGGACCATGGAGGAAAATCAAAAAACTTGGCATGCCAAGTTGAAAACAGGTCTATGGGCCGATCGAATCACTCCAAAGAGATCAATCAAAAATTCTCCATATACACTTGTGTATGGAAGGGAAGCAAGGCTTCCCATCTCACTTGAATTGCCAGCACTGGACCTCACTCATCAGCTACAGTTAGAAGAAGGAACCAGCATAGAAGTCAGACTGTGTGAACTAGTGGAGCTCTAAGAGATAAGGGACCGTGCCATGGTTGTAATGTCTAGTTGCTAGTAGCAAATAAAAAGACATTTCAACAAGAAATCTTTGTCAAAGGATTTATATAAAGGAGATATTGTTTTGAAATGGGACAAAGACAGAGCTAAGCCCAAAAAACATGCAAAATTTGATGCCCTCTAGAGCAGTCCTTACATGATTACTCAGTGCAAGCAGTATAATGCGTTTCAGCTCTCTAGGTTAAATGGTGAAGAATTGTGTATCCCAGTCAACAAGATACATCTGAAGCATTGCCACTAACTTTTGGTTTAGCTATACATAGTTTCCCTTGTTTTCTTTCCTATTTTCCTTAAGTGCAATTGCACAGTTAATTGTTTTTAGTCTTATGTGTTTCCCCTTTGCGTATGGGGGTAAATTATGTATATTTGATCCTAGGATATTTTGGGCTATTATTAATTCTTTCAATCTGTATCTGACTCTATGCCCAATGGATATTCAAAGGCAACTAGGTCCTAAGCATAGCAAGCATGCTTCCCTTGGGAGTCACCAATTTGTTGACCTAATTTTGCCCCTCTGGCAAAATTTTTGTCACCCTCTTCAAAAGCTATGAAAGGCCAGTCAATTTCAGGTTACAGTCCTTCTTCAGGTTCATACTCAGTTCAACCAAAAGGTTCAACGGCCTTAGTTCAAAGGAAAAAGTTCAAGTCAATGGTTCAATGCACAAAGGTCAAAATCCCCTTTCAAAGTGGCAGGGACTTCACATTTTGCAAGGGAATCAGGTTCAGTTTGAAGCATTTCAAAGTCCATTTTATTTTGAAATTGGCTAAGTCCCATAAAAAATTCAAAGTTTTAAGCAAAGGGGTAGGCCGCGGCTTAGCAAAAGAAGGAAAAGCATTTCTGTGGACTTTTATCTGCGAGAAATGTCCGCAAACAAAGTCTGCAGGTTACACAGCATTGACCAGTGGAATTGTTGCGAGTAGCATCCGACGGTGTTTTAATCGTGAATGATAAACATAGTAAGGAGCAGCAAAATGGCCGCTCATAGCAGTGAGCAGCAAAATGGCCATGCATAGCGAGGATCAGCAAAAAAGAGCCGCAAAGATTTCAAAGCCTGGCAACTGTCCAAGAAGGCCGTGAAGGGACCAAGATAGTCCACGAAACAAAGCAGAGAGAGAGTGCAGGAGAGGCCTGCAGACCATTTGAAGGACCTGCCAAGTTTTTGAGTGCCAACAGTCCATGGAAATTCCAACATTCTCTAAGCTTAACACAAAATGAAAAGTCTGTGGAAATTACATAAGCCTACAAACTACCGTGAGTGCTAGAATTGCTACGCATGGCAGTTGACCTATCGTGAGCAGTGATTTCACCGTGCACAATAGCCAAACCTGCCGTGAGTGGTGATTTCACCATGCACGATAGCCAAACCTACCATGAGCAGTGATTTCATCATGCACGGTATCCAAACCTACTGTGAGTGGTGATTTCACCATGCACGATAGCCAAACCTACCGTGAGCAGCAAAATTGCCACACATGGCAGTCAACATGTAGGCAACAGCAAAAATGGCTTGCAGAACATAGAAAAAGGCATGACCAGCTGGTAGAGCAGCAGGCCACATGCAAAATGAGGTAGCAAGCATGGTTCAAGTAGAATTTCTGATGTCAACTACAATGTTTTCCCTCTTCCCAATGAAGACTCAAGTAGCCACTTGCAAGCAAAGCGCCAATGAGTCTCTTCTTGCTTTTCCCATATAAATGGGTAGACTTGGTCATTTTTAAAAAAATCTTCTCCATTTTTGTAAAGACCACAGCTCTATAAATTTCCCACCTAAATCAATAAAATATAGTTTTTACCTCTTTCTTGGATGGATACCCTATGTATGTTCTATGTGTTTAATTTATGTTCAGTCATTTTCTTTTAAATGCTCTCACAGGTTTAACCACCAGTGCACCAGCTATCTACAAAGTCTCAGTTTGCAGCTTACAGGTGAAGAGTTCCATTTGGGGTGTAGAAATAGAGGAGTTCACTTATAGTATGCATTCCACAGCATCTTGGTGAATCCCTATTTCTTGTATTTTTCTTTAGAACCTCCCTATCATTCTAGCAACCTGGTCTTTTCTGCCAAGTCTCAATGTATGTTGTTTTATTTGATCCCGAGTGTGAATGTGGGGAGGTCATCTGGTTTTGGTGTATCACCTCTTTAGAGTAGGTTATTTGTTTTCCTATATTTTCTTCTCCCTTTTCATCCCCCCTAGTATATCTATATATCTATATTTTGCATTGCTTGAAACAAACAAGATACATCAGAGGGAACTAGCCCATACCTAGAGACTCTCCTCTCCTGCTTTGCCGTCCCATAGGTGAGAGAGGAGTTTCCATGTTGCGGGGAGAGGGAAGGAACCTGTTTTCCTGCCACCGGGTGCAATCTCCAGCATCAACACATATAATCACATAAATGTATATGGAATCCTAATGGATGGGAGATAATTACAAATGCTAATTTATAAACTCTTACTAAAGAGGAATAAAGCTAGGTATACTTATATTTGAAGATGAAACCTCTAAGTCTCAATCTCTCCATTGGCCAAGGTTCTTTGCAAGAGGTTTTTGTGGTATGTAAGGATGACAAAGATAAATTATCTCTAGGATACACAACCAATCAATGAATCCAAAAGACTTATTGACAAGATAATATATGTATTTATAAAGAAAGTATGAAACTTTAAACTATGATACTTAAGTATAATGATGGATAATCAAATGCATAATATATATCTCTTATTCTCTTCTCTAATAAATGACAAAATGAGTGTGTTTATATAGATGGATTTAACCCTAGCCCTTTCTAAAAGATTAGGGTGACAAGGTCGACCAAATTGACCTTGTATCATTATTGACAAAAAATAAATTAGGTCTCGATCTAAGTCAACAAGGAGCTAACTTAGAGCCTAAAAAAGTTTTATCGATTATATTACAAGGTCGATAGGGATGACAATGTAATGAAAATCATAAAAAAGGGATTTTAGGGTAGGGAAGGGATAATGAAGGTAGAAAATAATTAGAGGAGGGTGAAAAATAGGAGGAAAAGATTAGGGGAATGTTTTTAAGATATGGGTGTGTAGATAGTAAGTGGTAGTATAGGAACAATAATCCTGTAAAACACTAATGGTCTATCCACTCCTTTCCTAGTGTACCCCTTAAGGTGTGCACTCATAGATATTGAGATTCGATGAGTTATTGCAAGAGAGAAAGAATTATTAATTGATAAATATTATAAATATTATATGTATGGAAATAATAATAAATATTCCTTCAATGGATGATGATCCAGTTCCACTAGGCATGTCGTAACTATTATATCTTAAATTTGCACCCTTTAGAGGGTGGTTCAGTCCCTCTCACGTGAGATATATAATGGGATTATTCATAGGTTTTTAGTGACCCTTAAGTAGACAAAACATCTAGATTATATTTTTATTTCCCCTTGATGTATCAGTTAAGATTACACCACTACACTACTATCTTGGAAAGGAAAATGGATAGGAATAACATGAAAGAAAATTAAATACAGGAGGTCATACACCAAATCAACACCCTACACTTAACTATCATACACTAAATTTTTTTATTAGGATTGAATATTGTCACACTACTCAAGAAGGACCTTCAAGCATAAGTGTTTCAACATAGAGGTCGTAGATAATGTATTGAATGAGAGGGTTGGCCAAGAGGTCTAAGAAATAAACTAATTATTGAAAACCACTTTCAAACCAATAAAATCTACATCAAATTCACCATGTGACCTACAAGAAGACAATCCATTGAAAATAGGTAGGAGAGGACAAATAAGAGAGAGTACAATCACTACTACTCACATTCATTAATAATCACATAATTATAGTAGTTAGAATCATGTGTGAAGGTAAGAATCAATGTTATTCATTATTAAAATTCATATTACAAGTGTTTAGTTAAATAGGGATTCACCATACTCATCTAAAAGATCTTTACAAAGCTACACAAAGCTGTATATATAGAGAATAAGAGGAGAGACAGAAATGGCATAGAAGAGAGTCATGGATAAGTGTCTCCTCATGAAATAGTAGGTTATCAACAAGAATATTTTCAATTAGGAAGTTATGAAGTCATTTATTGACATGAGTACTATTTGAACTAATCTTCTCTTCATCAATATGGCATAGAGTAACTGATTTTACTTTTTTGGGAATAATAGAGTTTTATTCCTTTTTTAGCTAAGGGTCTGGATTAATAAATTAGCACAAAATAAAGTCCTATTTTTTGCAATTATTTGTCTTTTTTACCTTTCTATAAATAGAAATAAATAGGAAGAAATATAAATTAGGTGAAAACTAGATTGAGATGGCTGATACAGATGTTGAAAATGGCTATGCAAGACTAGGAAGGTATCATAAACTTGAATCTATCTTACCTTGGTTAAAATACAACAACACAAAAAAGTGGATGCTTTGGTGTCCAATGCTTTTGTTCATTCCTATCACTATTATCCAAATAAATCACAAAGAATTGAAACTTTTTGGGTATTGTGTTGTGCCTATGTGAGAGTACTTATGAAGAATCGATTATTGGTTATCAATGAAACATTGTGGAGTTGATTTTGTCTTCAAACCCTAACCCTCCATCATGCTTGATAAAATTATATTTGAGTCAATTGAGAAATAGGGGGAAGTTAGTGTGTAAGATGTACTAAACATGCAATACACACCCCTTGTGTGGGCATGCTGCCTACATACCAATACTCTAAAGAGGGATCAAGCTATATGTAATTCTCCCACCTAGTGTGCTTTGTGCAATAGTGTGATGTAGATGCAAATGAAAAATTGATAGTGTTTGAGGTGGATAGGGACTAGTATAAATATTTTGAGTATGTTTGTAGTTGTGTTGGGTGACTATGTGTAAAGAATAGGGACATTTGCCTTAGTGATTTGTTGGTATTCTTGATTACTTTGTAAGTTTGGTCACTCCCTTTGTAAATGAGTTTTGAGTGGGATTTTATAGGGAATAATTGGTCATGGGTCAGATGTATTCATGCTAGGCTGACCTAATTAAGGATAAGGACAAGATGAAAATGACCATTGAGGCTCAAAGTACAAATGGATAGGACCATCAAAAATGGGAACTTCTCTATTGGGAACTATAATATAAATAGGGTGCTCCTATCTTATATGCTTGGGACCTAAAGGAATATGTTTATCATGGGGAATACTACCTGGCTAAGGTGGAATGACTATTTAGAATGTTTTAGATGACTAGCAATGAGTAAGAAGGTGTAAAAAAAAGGGTCGTAAGAGCATGTAAAAGGAATTTATATATGGGGTATCATAAACCACACTCAAACTACCAATTTGGACATTTTATATGATTATATTTTCCCTCACCTTTATTCTAGTGATGTAACAAAGCAAAATACTAGGATAAAGGAAAAAATAGAAAGTGTACCTAAAATTACCTACAAGGGTGAAGCCCATGAATATGTATGATGTTGAGTGTGCATAGAAAGAGCATATCATGAAGTGTAAATATATAAGAGAAAACAAGAAGTAGATTAGTTCTTACTAGACATACTATGTCTAAAATAAGAACATACAAGGGTTGGGTAAAAGAGAGAGGAAGAGAAAGGAACTAATACACCTCACCGAGTATACGAACCAATATAAAAACTATTATGATGTTGAGTGATGCTGAGTGATACTCGATATGTGTTATACCAAGAGTAATATCATGAATGGAATTGAGTGCTCAATTCCCTGAGGGTGGCTTAAGGATACAAAGTCTGGCCCTTTGGCTCTATCATCACCCACTATGTAGTGAATTTATGTGATCATGCATGTGTTAATCAATGTTTGGACTGTGTCCAATCCTTTTGAGTAGGTGACTTAAGAATATAAAGGCTAGCTAGTCCTTTTACTCCATCATTGCCCATTAAGTGTAAATTATGAACTGATATTAGTATGAATGTGTGTTGTATGAGATGGATAATAAAACCCATGAATGATCTATAATTTAACAATGTAACATGTATAGTCGAATGTGTATTGAGAACTAGGCTAATCTTGGCCACTCTAAAAGATGGATATTAGGTTTTTATGAAAGCCACTCTTAAACTAAGAACTAGGCTTATATGAAAGCCATAATGAAATGATGTCAACCACCTACAGATGGAATAAGGCCTGAAACTATTGAGAATACCTAGGTATTACAATGAACTAGAAAGAAAAGAAGGCAAATGTGCCACACACATTACCCTAACCACTAGTGTCCATAACATGGATTCTAATTTATAAGTTTTACCAATTGCCCAATCTAAAACTAGAAGTGAGAGCCATCATACCATGCATGATGCCACCTATATCTTGATAATTTGAATAAAATTGTACTAAAATTTCTCAATCTAAACTAGATTGTAGCTGACAAAACTATAATTAACCTTAACTTTCTATTTTTTTCTAAATTTTTTGGGTTGTTTTTTGGATAGGAGCACCAAAAAGTGTACACTTTTTTATAGGGTGTTATATTCTAAATGGGGTGATCTTGTCCTTAATTGTTTCTGATGACTATTATATGTTTGTCTTTATTTTTTTGTTTGTCCTACATGTTTTGAATTTTGATTGTTATTTTAAGTGTTCTAAAAAACTGATTTTTGACTAATAAAGGGATCTGATCTCTATGATAAAACCCCTATTTATTTCCCCCTTTTCTAATGGTAGGAAACAAGACCCTATAATGACTACCCTTAGAAGAAAGATCCCTGCAAGTGTGTTATTCTATGTAATACATGATATAACAAAGATAATACATAAGATGTCTCAAGATATAACATACTTTGTATTGGAGATTACTAGATCAACAAGGGTATGCCTAGATAGATGTAACAATGTAATATCATGTACAATATATTGAACTAAACCTAGAAATATATATATATATTTTAAGGAAGGATGGATCATGATGGCCATCATGGCATCTAAGAAGGAAAGATAATACATGATGTGAATCATGGCATTGCAAACAACTGATAAGCAAACAAGCAAATAAGCATGTAAGGAAAGAAGAAAGAAGCATACAAAATAGGCTAAGGGGCCAAGAAAATAAGGGTCATAGGCAAATATCACTCAAATAGGGAAATCAAGCATATAAGGCATGTTCAAATTCTCACATACACATAAAATTAAAAACAAGCAATATTGGCATAAGGGTTACAACTACATATAAGAATACAAGAAAAAGATATTGGAAAATATCCTAAGGCACACACATGAAACAAAATAAGAATTGATAAATGCAATCACATATAACTACTCAAAGAAAAAAATGAAGGCATGTAAATGTTGTAAATACTTTCACATCTAACCTATTAGAGCAAGAAATGAAAGTATGTAAAACTTGTATTACAATACTAGGTAGATGCTAAGAAATAGACAAGTGCTATAGACTAGTGAGTGTCAATAGAATAATCTATGTAAGATAGTAAGTAATGTACATCAACATGATTATTAGAGTGTGTGGTGTAGGAATGATATAACCTAGATGGTGTATTCATGTGGAAGATGTCCCTAGTGGGTAGATATGTCGATGCATATCTGGAATGTAGAAGTAAGATACCCCCTCAAAGGCTAGAGTGAAGTAATCAAGGATCTGGGTGCCACTAAACACACTCAAAGAAGAGCAAGTGAAGCATGGTAATGTAGATAAATTGACAAACAATAGAATAGAATAGCAAAATTTAAGTCTAGCATGGTAGTAAAAATGTAAAGCATGGATAATGAATATAATTGAAAAGTTTTTGGTGTTTTGAGTTATTTTAATATTTTTGTGTTTTGACATGTTATATTATTTTTGGTATTTGAAATAAGCTATATACAAGTAAGCAAAATAAAACTATGTATAAGAAAGTAAAAAGAAACTATGTACAAGTAAGATGATAAATTATGTATAAGAAAGACATAAGAAATGATACTAATCGATGAGTCTCATAAGAGACTCCCTATCATGGTGTCCTATATCTAGGAGAGGGATCATGCATGATCATGAAGTATGATGGAAGGGTTGAGACTGTGACTCTAAAATATGTATATGTTGTAAGTTTAATTATGGTGCTCTTAGGGACCCATATGTTAGTAGAATAAACTCACTAAAAATGTGGTCTATGTGTAGAGGCATGAGACCTCAATTATACTACCTTGGGTGTGAATACTATAATTAGAAACTATCTAGAGTCTTGAAACTATTATTTATGTAGTGGTCACTCTAATAGAGGTCTTCGTGAAACTATATGAACTCTCTATGTTGGTGAGGGAGGCCTCAACTATGTTTGAATCTTGACTAGAGGAAGAACTATAACTGGTGGAGGAGCTAAAATTGGTGATTGTAGATTATAAGATGGCTCTAAAGTGGGGAGTGGTAACTCATATATAACTCCACCAACTATAAAAACCTAATTAATGTGAATGTATTTCATGCATCTATGAATTGTATAAGGTAATACATAAATTTTATGGATCCATGGTCGACCAAGCAACATGTTAAAAACTCCTACATTGGGAATAATAGTAAATGGTGTGGCCACATGTACTAGACCAACATGTAGAATAAGTACAATCTCACCCAATGAACTCTATATGTGTCCACTAAATCCACTAATAATTGTGTCCATTAGGGTGATATCCTACTTTAATTATCCAAAATTCTAAAGTAATGTCATAGTGCACATGTTCATACTAGATCCATTATCTATGAGAACACTATGAATGAGATGGTGCTCAATGTAGGATCTGATAGAGTGAATAGTAATCTGAATCATCCTCAACTATCTCACACTCTGAGAAGGAGATCAAAAATCTAGCTAGAACTCTAGGATTATACACACCAATCATGTTTCTCAAAATATGTGACTCAACTAAAGGTATCTAGTATGTATCTGGTGGAGAGTGTGCATGATATTCATAGTGAATACCTTATGTGCTCCATGTCTCCTATTTAGAATGTTATGGGAAAGGATTTGATAAATTTTTTAGAGCTTTTGCTTGTGTTTGATTTAATTGAGGAGGCTCAACTAGAGTGCCAATATCAATAAAGTTGCCATCTATCAAGGCTTGTATCTTGTGTCACTAACTGATGCATCTATTCATTGTGTTGCCTAGTGCCCTATGAAAATCATAGAATACATTTTGATCATATCTATGTGAAAAAATATTTGTCATATGAACTTCCCAAATAGGAGGGAGAGATAAGACATTGCATTCCAATAGTTGTTATAAGACTCTAGCTAGAGATACTAGTAGACTGGTAAAGGCTTGTCAAGGAGGCACTGATAAAACCACTTGCTAAGGGGACTCTGAAGCTACATTAACTATAGGTTGATTTTGACTTTAACTATCATTAACCTTTGCTTTATATGGGACTTTATTGTTACTCTTGTTTTTTATTTTTGATATACTTGTGTACTTGAGTTTGCCCATTGAAATTGATTTGACTTCCCCTTCCTTTAGTGTATAACATAACTCAGTGAAGGAAGAAATCTTTTTGAACATTATTGACTCATGTAAAGCTGGTATAAAACTCTCTTTGAAGATATCTTGTAATTCTTGATTGACCATAGGGCTAGTCATTTTAACCAAGATAGTCTTGTATCTAAGAACATAATCTGTGAGATGCTCATTTGACCTTTGTTTCTATTGTGTAACTTGGGCATAATAAACCTTGTCATATATGTTAATGCTAAAGTGAGTAAGAAACATGTCAGGTAAAGGATTTAATGTTTTGATTAACTAATTTGATAGACTATAGAACCACCGAAGAGTATAATCCTTTAAACTCAATGGAAATAACTTGGTTAGTAACTAGTCATTTGGTGCATAGTCCAAGCATAATGCATGAAAATACCTCATGTGTCTGGATCACATTTTCCATCATATAGAGTATCAATTAAACAAAACCTAGTGCAAAGGGTGTATAAGCAATATGGAATTCTAATGGTGTATGGAGTAGAGAAAAATAGTCCAAATCTTTTGTTGATCTAGAGACACTTTTCTTAATATGTAACAAATTGGATTGAAAATATTTAATATCTTATATAAGGGTAACCACATCAGGAGGTGACATGTACTATCCATAATTGGTGGTACCACATAGCAAGTTTTGGATACTATAGGGGGTTGTTGAGACATAGCTACCCCTATAGTGTCATTTAAAATTAGTTTTTTTGTGGTTTAAGAGGATTGACCATTGTTTTCTTTTTGTTGTTTTTATTGTACTATTTTAAGCATACCATCTTGCATATCAAGATTTTTAGTTAAAAGGTCTTGAAGTTCCCTCTTATCAATTTCATCAAAACTGATATATTGAGCCATTGTTAAAGTAGGAAAATAAAGCGAAAGTGGATTAATTTTTTTTAAATAAGTTGTAATAAGAAAAATGAGATGGAAAGAAAGTACTAAATAAAGGAAATGTAAAGTCCTAAAAATAACAAACTAGAATATGCATAAAAAGGATATAAAGCTCACTAACATGAAAGGTGATACCTCAAAAGCATAGGGACCTAGTATATTAGACCTAGTATACTAAACCAGGTTTTGAAACAAATGATTTTTAAAATTACGATGGTGAATTTTAAAAATTAAATGTGAAATTCTGATTTATATATGTAGGAAAAAAATTAGAAGAATATTGCTAAAATTAGAATGTAATTTTCCCTAAGGTTTCTATGGTTTTTGTTTACAAATGAAGTAAGTCAGGTTCACCAAATAATTTAAGTTTTTTGGGAATAATGGAGTTTTATTCCTTTTTTAGTTAAGGGTCTGGATTAATAAATTAATACAAAATACAGTCCTGATTTGTGTAATTGTTTGTCTTTTTTACCTTTCTAAAAATAGTAATAAATAGGAAAAAATATAAATTAGCTATAAAAAATAATAAGATGATTGATACAAAATTGAAAATGGATGTGTAGGATTGGGAAGGTGTCATAAACTTAAATCTAGCTTTCTTTCAGTGAAAAGACAAGATTGCCAAAAGGTGGATGCTTTGGTGGTCAGCATTGTTGTCTATTCCTATTGCTATTGTCCAAACCAAACACAAAAACCTAAAACTTTCTAGGTACTTGTGCTGTGCTTGTGAAGAATCAAGCACCAATTGTCGCTGGAACTCAATGTGGAGTTGATTTTATCTTCAAACCCTAACCTTCCATCATGCTTGATAAAATGATATTTGAGTCACTTGAGGAGGTTAGTGTGTTAGATGTACAGAATGTAAAATCCACACCCCTTGTGTGGGCATGTTGCCTACATACTAATACTCTAAAGAGTGATCATGACATATGTAGCTCTCCCACCTAGTGTGCTTTGTGAAATAGTGTGATGCAGATGAAATGCCAAATTGATAGTGTTTGAGGTGGCTAGGGACTAGTATAAAGATTTTGAGTATGTTTATAGTTGTGATGGGTGACTATGTGTAAATAATATGGATGTTTTCCTTAGTGATTTATTGGTATTCTTGCTTGCTTTGTAAGTTTGGTCACCTCCCTTTATAGAGTGGGATTTTATAGGGAACAATTGGTCATGGGTGAGATGTATTCACACTAGGTTGACCTAATTAAGGATAAGGACTAGATGAAAATGACCATCAGGGCTCAAAGTGAAAATATACAAGATCATAAAAAATGGGACACTTCTTTATTAGGCACTATATTCCAAATGGGGTACTCCTATCCTACAGGCTCAAGATTTGGGGGAACAGGTCTAACATGGGGAATATTACCTAGCTAAGGTTGAATGACCATTCAAAAGGTTCTAGATGATAGGTAATGAGTGTAGACACCTAAATATGGCCACCAATGACCTCTAACTAGGGTTTTGACCAATTTCCACCTAACGTGCAAAATTTGGCCTAAAAACACTAAAATGCATTAAATGAGTTGAAATTTATATATTCAAGTGCTGATTCTAGCTATGGTATCCCTAAATGGGGTAATGGAATTTATGGGCTAATTAAATTTGTCAAATCATTTCAAATCAAAACGCCAATTTTGTACTTGGGTCTCTGGGTTGCTCTTTCCTATAAAATCTCTTACACAAGACACGTGCCTTTGTTATTTACTATTTATAATATCCTAATGGGACAATGGATCCAGTGTATCTGACACCACCTTTTGATTCCAATCTAGTCAAAGTTTGGACCAATAATAAGGCATTCAGATCAATTTGAGTAATTTGTGTACAAAGTACTTAAACATGCTTAAGAGATAATTAAACCAAATTAGAGCCTAATCAATAAATCCATGGAAACTTGTTGAATAATTTGTTTTGGAAATGAATATTGAATATCTATATCTTCATGTGATCTCATTTCTTGAGAAGACATTCCTAAGCCATAAATGCTACAAATATAAAGATTCATGCCCTCCATGCCTTATCAATACCATCCATGCCTCTTAATTTCCTTTTTTTCCAATTTCATGACGAGGATAATTATAAAATTAATTCCAAAAAATTGAGTTAATCCTCAACCACACATCTTCATCTCAAGATGGATGGTTCAGTTGATTCTGATCAATCTCAAAAATCTATAAATACAGAGGCCATGAACATCATTTTTAAGCTTAATTTATGAAAATTTATAATATGGGATTGGTTATAAAAGCTTCATGAAAACTAGTTTTACCATGCCAAATTGATTCCAAGCCAAGCCAAAGCCAAAGGTGCCAAGGAGAGATAGAGGCATCCAAGCTTCCACTGATGAGGACTTCATGAGCATAAATCAAGCAAGCCAATTGAAGAATTTTCTTGGAGCATCAAGAAAGGTAAGAATGTAACTAGGCATGAAGATGCTAGTTTAGTATGTTTTTGATTTGATTTCATTCACTAACATAATACTAATCTCCTCTTCTTAGTCAAATTCCTAATTCACATAATGAAACTCTTGATGGGACCCTCCTAGCCTTACAAAAATGGTCACAAAGCTCCCTCAAGAAACTCAATAATCTTTTCCTTATAGAATCTTGGAGTGGGAAGCTTAAATAAGTGAAAAATTTAAATAAAAAAATGTTTTTCTACAAGTCACAGGTTTGTTCTGACCCAGTTGTGTTATTGTCTTACAAGCAACAAGATTTTTATTTAGACTAGTAGTATTATGCTTAACCATTTTGATTTTTACACTAACTATGTTTTCATGTAGGGTTGACAATACTACTATTGACTCAATCTCAAGATTGTCCTTCTATTAGTAGGGTTACTTAACTAATTCATAGTATTGTCTAACTATTACTAGTTAGCAACAATACTACCACTTAATAAATAGTGGAATTATCCTATTATTAGTGATATTGTAAAACCAAGTCATGGTATTTTGACTAAACTAACTGTGATTTAGTTAAAATACTACAACTCTTATAATCATGGTCTTGTCCTACAAGTAGCAGGATTGCTCTGTGTAGTAGCAAGATTGTACTGTGTAAAAAAAACTTGAGAGTTCTTTTTTCCAAGTTCATTAATTCAAAATCAAAGTAGCTTCAATTATAAAATAATACTAACATTTTTATTATAGTACCAAACTTAAAATTTGCTAAAAACATGTTTAGATCACCTTTTTCATGTTTTAAAATGGATTAGGAACCTTGTTTTGGTGTTTAACAAAAAAATCAGATGTTTATGGTGAATGTTTTCAAATTTTGCAATTAAGACCAAGGGGTCAAAAGAACACCATCACACCTTTCCATTTTGGCTTAAAAATGAACTCAAATTTCCAAGATTTTTGTATTCACTTAGTTATTTAAATTAGATTTTTGTTTGGCAAAAAGAGGGGTGTTGTGTGTATGCTCTTCTATTTGTCCCCTGTAGGGAACCCTTGGAATAAAAAATGCTTTCCTTATTTAAAAATTGCCTAGTCTAAGGCATAGAAAGAAAGTCATCTAAATCACTCACCAAAAAGTCATTATAATATTGGGTGACCTTGACAAAAACCCTAAAGTATTTCTATTTTATGCTTTCTTTATTTCCTTTAAACTTGGATTGTGAGGGGGACGTCATTACCTCTGTGAGCTCTTTAGGGAATATTTGACCTAGGGTTTCACCTCCTGACATTGACTTCATTTGGATCCATATTGGAGTTTCACATGAGACGTAGTGGCACTTTGGACATCACACTACACCAAGTAAATAATAGGATGTAGTGGTTGTAAAAAGGACTAGACATTTTTGTAACAAGCCAAGTGATACAGACCCAAAATCCATGCTTTTATTTTGCATTGTTTGATGTTAAAGTCATTGTGTAATTGATTCACCTAGATTGTTTAGAAACTTGTAGACCTTAGATAAATCCCCACTTATCATGGAAGTATTATTAGTGCAAGGTGTGCCTCAAGGTCCATGTCATAGTAATTTCATTTGAGAGAAGGGGGGTGTAAAAACCCTACTATATAATGTGTATTTACTTTTGGATGAACACTTAAAATCCTCTCAAATGACGTATATTAACATATTCAAACAATACCAAGCAACCTTGTTAGTTCAGGATCTAGAGCAATTAATTATTTGGTTTTTTCCTAGATTAAAGTCTTTTTTGGAGTCAAAACTTGGTGTAAAAAAATGATGCGAACCAAACACATGTTTCTCATTTTCCTTTGAAAAAATATGTGATATGTTTCCCATGTAAAATCATCAGTTTTCCTTGTTCAAAGTTCATCAAAACATGGAGTCATATCATCCACTTTGGTATATTTATGCTGCCCAATTGAGTCTAGACATTGGCCAAAGTTATTTAAGTCCTTCATTTATAATCTAAATTTGAAATTTCACCTTTATAAGTTCACAGGGTTGATGTGTTAAGTGGGTTTTCCATTTGCACTAAACTTGAGGGAACTTATGTTAAATTTTCAATTTGGGTTGAAGGCCATTTAAGAGTCATGATCATTATCGCCACTTGATAGACTTAAGTCATTTCATGCTAAACACTTGTACTTTGAGTCTATGCACAACAAAATATTGAGTCAAGAAAGGTAGTTTTATGCTATCAAATTTGTAAGAAATTATCTATGCCTTATATAGTTTTTGAAAAAAGCATTTTGTCACATATTTTGGGTAGTCTAGCACTATTATGTTGCCCAAAACATTTTAGATATTATTTCATAGGCCCTCTTTCATAGAGTTCAAATTTGTTCCTACATTTTCAAACCAATTTGAGTATACTTTTATGAACCTTTATCTAACACAATTATTCCATTCACTTTTATCTAGCTTATTTGTCAAAAGAACCAAGTTTTATACCATTATTTTTGAGAAAATAAACTATCTCTAAAGTGCCTTTTATTTCATACCTTATACCTATTTGATCGAGTCCATGTCTAAGAATCAAATGCCTAATGTTTGTTAGAAGTGTTTCAAATTTTTTAGATTAAAAATTTCATCTATTTTCAAAGTCTATATTTTGACATCATTTTTCCAAGAGTTCTAGTGCATACCTTGTTGGAGCCTAGCTTTTGATGCCCAATTTGGCCAAAAGACCTAGAAATTTTTAATTTCTTAGATTAGACTGATTTAAAACACTTTGACCTTAGTGTTTGGCATTTTTATTTTTTGTTCATTTACTTAATATTTTTGTTTAAGACATGTAACATTAGACACTTAATGTTGGCTTGTGTTATCACAAATATTTGCATAAACCTTTTGATCCTTATGATGAATCTAGACCATGTTTGAACATCATATTTTTAGACATTGTCCTTTTAGATTTTATATACATATCTTCCCTTTATATCATAAATAATTTAATATGGATCCCAACATGTATTCCTACACTTGTAGTGGACTCATATACTATCTAGGGATTAGTAATGTGGTTGTGCAGGAAGAAATGGTGAAAGACCCCTACATGGATAATATTGATTATGAGTTGGATCTTTATCCCTCTTATATTACTCAATTAGGGGCACAAAGCCAAGATACATTGACTAAATATTTGGTTAATACACCACCTTATTTAGAATAAGACCAAGAACAAACCACACAATACCTATCTAAAATACTCACAATTGATGAACCCATTCTTCAACAGTCATGTTCTAATAATATGCCTTCCATGTATGATCCATTTTTGTTTGAGTGTCATTTATTAGGGAAAAAGGATGACATTTTGATTTGAACCATAGAGGTAGGGGCCAAGTTTCTAGCTGACTTCCCTCATGAAAATTTATCAATCCTAGTAAGAATGCCCCACAACATATTTTATGATCAACAAGCTTCGAGCAATCTTTTGGATCTAGTCCAAACAATGTATCAAGACCCTAATATGCCTAATAAATGCAAAAACCTCATGGAAGACAACTTTAACAAAATGCAAATGGCATATCAAAACTACCTAAATCTAGCATGTAAATTCAATCAGATGACCATGGTGAGAAAACCTCTTATTAACTTATTTCCTTTAATAGGAGTTTTGATAGAGTTAACTAGTCAAGATAATCAAATTTCAGACCCATTCATGCAAAACACTTTAGTAGACATCTTTCTACATGTACTCATTATTGAAGAAGTGTCTTCTACTTCTACACTGAATAATGAGCAAAATATAGTGGACAATGTATAAGCAACATCCAATCCAAATCAAAGTGGTACTAATGCACAAACAACTAGTCAACAACATGTGATTATAGTTAATACCATGAGTGAACTATCATACTATGGAGTAGGATTTTATGCATCCCAACCTCAACTAGCTACTTCATCAAGTGTGTAACTAATAGGATTATGTATTTAACCAATAACCAATGTCATGCATCAACAACTGAATGTGATGAATCTTACTCCTCCTCAATAAGTGACGAGTAATATTCCACAATAGCAAGAACAACTAGTGTACCAATGCAACAGAGGTTTAATATATTGCCACCTCAACAAGGGGAAACTAATGTTCCACCTCATTAGGTAGTGAAAAATATACCTCCTTAGTCATAGACTAGTGTACCAATCCAAAACCAAATGATGACTAGCCAATAACATGTAAATATTGATCAGTGATAGATGTCGAATCTTCAACATGATTTTGCTTCCCAACAGGGATTCATGTAATAAGGAGGCTCCCATGTATCTCAAGTACCTACTAGACAATAATTAGTTCCAAATGTGCCACAAGTTCCCACTCAACATTAAGGTTTTATTAGTCAACAACATGTCCCTTTTCAACCATAGCAGGCATAGTATAGTTATATCCTCCATCCCAACCAAAAAATCCTCGAAGTCAAACCTTCATAGCCAACTCAAACTAGAATATCACACAACCAAATGTGAAATTTCAATTACATCATAATCCATGTATGCATATTCCTGATCCATTTCTAAACCAAACCAAATATAACCCAACATATATCTCCTTCATACCCTAGTCAAATTGTCCCATTTGTGACCTCCCAACCATCTACCCAAACTAATATTCTCCCTCAAACCAATGTTCCTTCTAGTTTCCTATCCCAATAATTGCAACATATAAAGGATGAAATTACAAATATCTTAGTCTAAGGCTTATAAATAAAGTCATCTAAATCACTCCCCAAAACTCGTGAAAGTTTGGGTAACCTTGAAAATAACCCTAATGCCTTTCTATTTTATGCTTTCTTTATTCTATGCAAACTTGGCTTGCAAGGGGGACTTCATAACCTCCCATAAGTTTTTTAGGGAAGTTTTGACTTAGGGCCTCACCTCTTAACATTGAATTCATTTGGTTCCTAATTTTATTTTCACATAGAATGTAGTGGAACTTTGGACATCACACTACACTGAGTGAAAAACAAGATGTAGTGGTTGCAAAAATGACTAGAACTTTTTGCAACAAGCCAAGTGATACGGACCCAAAATCCATGCTTTTATTTTTAATTTTTTATCATGAAAGTCATTGTGTAATTAATTCCCATAGAATGTTTGAAAACTTTTATATCTTAGACAATACCTCACTTGCCATGGAAGTATTGTTGGTGCAAGGTGCACCTCAAGGTCTATGTCATAGTACTGTCATTTGAGAGAAGCGGGGGTGTAAAAACCCTACTATATAATTCACATTTACTTTTGGATGAACACTTAAAATCCTCTCAAATGATGTATATTGATGGATTCCAATAATACAAATCAACCTTGTCACTTTAGAGTCTAAGAGTGATTAATCAATGAGTGTTGTCCTAGATTAAATTCTTGTTTGAAGTCCAATCTTAGTGTAAACAAATGATAAAAACCAAAACACATGGTCCTTATTTTCCTTTGAATAAAGAGGCATTATGCTGCCCACATGAAATCATCAATTTACCTTATTCAAAGTTCATCAAAACTTGGAGTCATATCATCCACTTTTGCATAGTTACGCTTCCCAATTGATTCTATACCTTTACTAAAGTTGTTTGAGTCTTTCATTTATAATCTAAATTTTAAATTGCACTTTTATAAGTTCATAGGGTTGATGTGTTAAGTGGGTTCACCATTTAGACTAAAATTGAGGGAACTTAGGTTCAATCTCCAATTTAGGTTGAAGGCTATTTAAGACTCATGATCGTTATCACCACTTGTTAGACATATGTAATTTTATGCTAAACACTTGCACTTTGAGTATATGCACCAAAAAATTTTGAGTCAAAAAAGATAGTGTTATGATATCAAATTTGTGGTAAAATATTTTTGCCTTAGAGAGTATTTTAAACAAACATTTTGTCACATCTTTTAGGTAGTCTAGTGTTGTTACGCTACCCAAAACATTTCAGATATTATTTCATAGACCCTCTTGCATAGAGTTAAAATTTGTTCCTACATTTTCAAACCAATATGAGTATACTTTTATGAGCCTTTTTCTAGCACAATTACACCATTCACTTTTGTTTAGCTTATTTGTTAAAAGAACTAAGTTTTATACCATTATTTGTGAGAAAATAAACTATCTTTAAAGTGGATTTTGTTTCATACCTTATACCTATTTGATCGAGTCCATGTCCAAAAATAATATTTCTAATGTTTGTTAGAAGTGTTTCAAATCTGTTAGATTAAAAATTTCATCTATTTTCAAAGTCTACCTTTTGACGTTGTTTGGCCAAGAGTCCTAACACATGCCTTGTTTGAGCCTAGCTTTTGACACTGCATTTGGCCAAAAGACCTAGCAACTTTTAATTTCCTAGATTAGATTGATTTGAAACACTTTGACCTTAGCATTTGGCATTTTTATTTTTGGTTCATTTACTTAATTTTTTTATGTAAGACATTTAACGTTAGACACTTAACATTGGCTTGTGTTATCACAAATCTTTGCATAAACCTTTTGATCCTTTTGATGAATCTAGACCAAGTTTGAACATCATCTTTTTAGACATTATCATTTTATATTTTGTATAACTCTCTTACCTTTTTATCATAAATCATTGACTATGGATCCCAACATGCATTCCTACACTTGTATTGGACTCATGTATAATCCAAGGATTAGTAATGTGGATGCATAGGAAGAAATGGTGCAAGACCCATACATGGATAATATTTCTTATGAGATGGATCCTTGTTCCTCTTATAATACTCAATTAAGAGCACAAAGCCAAGATCCATTGGATAAATATTTGGTTAATACACCACCTTATTCACAACAAAACCAAGAACAAACCACACAATACTTAGCTAAAATACTCACAACTGATGAATCAGTTCCTTAACAGTCATACTTTATTAATATGCCTTCCATGTATGATCCATTTTTGCTTGAGCATCATTTTTTGGAGAATAAAGACAATATTTTGGTTTGATCCATAGAGGTAGGGGCCAAGTTTCTAGTAGACATACCTCATGAGAATTTACCAAGCCTAGTAAGAATGCCACACAACATATTTTATGATCAATAGAATTATTCTAGAAATCCTTTGGCTCTAGTCCAAACAACATATCAGGACCCCAATATGCCTAATAAAGGAAAAACCCTCATGGAAGACAACTTTAACCAAATTTAAATGACATATCAAACCTACCTAAATCTAGCATGTAATATCAATAAAATGACCATGGTGAGCAAACCTCTTATTGACTTAGTTCCTTTAATAGGAGTTTTGATAAAGTTAATTGGTCAAGAGAATTAAATTTCAGACCCATTCATATAAAACACATTCATAGGCAACTTTATACATATGCCCATCATTAAAGAAGTGGCTTCTACTTCTATGCAAAATAGTGAACCAAATATAGTGGACAATGTGCAAGCAATGTCCAATCACAATCTAAATGTTACTAATGCACAAATAAATAGTCAACAACATGTGCCTATAATTAATACCATGAGCAGATCATCATATCAAGGAATAAGAACCTCTGTACCCTAACCTTCATCACCTATTTCCCAACCTCAACCAGTTACTTCCTCAAGTGTGCAACCTATGAGATTAGTTAGTCAACCAACAACTAGTGTCATGCCTCAACAATAAAATGTAATAAATCCTACTCCTCAATAAATGATGAGTAGTATTCCAAAACATTAAGTAAAATTTAGTGTCCCAATGCATCTAAGTTTAAAAGTATTTCCACCTAAATAAGGGGCAACTAATGTTTCACCTTGCTAGGTAATAGCAAACATACCTCTTCAGTCATAGGCTAGTGCATGAATCCAAAACCAAGTGATGACTAGTCAATAACATGTAAATATTGGTCAGTGATAGATGTTTAATCTTTAACCTACCTCCACTTCCCCATAGGGATTCATGTGATAAGAAGGTTCCCATGTTTCTCAATATCCTACTAGACAATAATTGGTTCAAAATGTGCCACAAGTTTAGAGATAGGGTGTTGGTCCACAAGTTCTAACTCAACAGCAAGGTTCAATTAAATGACAACATGTCCATTTTCAACCATAATAGGCACAATATAGTTATATCCCTCCATCCCAACCACAAATCCTCCAATTCAAACCTTTATCAGCAACTCAAACCAAAGTATTATACATCTAAATGTATAATTCCATGTACATCCTAATCCATGTATGCATATTCTTGGTCCCATTCCCAACCAAACCAACATACCCCAATAGATATCTCCATCATACCCTAGTCAAAGTGTCCCAATTTTAACCTCCAAACCATCTACCCAAACCAATATCCTACCTTAAACCAATGTTCCTTCCAGTTTCCTATCCCAAGAATTGTAATAGATGAAGGATGTAATTGCCACCATTTAGGTTGAGAAATAGACTAAAAATTTTAAGTTGGATGATGTGTGTTCTTATCTATTCAACATGGAGTGCTTGTAGATACCATTTCCTCTAGGATACAAACCACCAAAATTTGACAAATACAATGGTAAAGGTTACCCTAAATCTCATTTAACAAAGTTTATCACATGTCAACCAGGTGTACATAGAGATATATACCTTTTGTTTTTTTTTCCAAAGAGCTTGGTTGGACAATCCTTGGAGTGGTTCTTAAAGTTACCCAAGAATTTAGTAACATATTTTGATAATCTTTTTGATAAGTTTGTGTAACACTTTTCCTATAATCTCAAACATGAGATTTAATTGGTTGACTTAACACAAAAAAATCAAAAAGTTGGTGAGAGTTTTGTAAGTTATCTACAGTGATGGAGAGCTCTTGAAAGCTGATTCACCCATAATTTACTAGATAAATAATTAACCACTATGTTTACTAAAAATTTGCATAGTGAGATAGCTTATCATTTGGAATTACAATATGCACATAATTTTAAGGAGATCATTGACAAAGGCTTATTGATTAAGTGAGCTCTTATTAATAAAGGGATCATCAAGATTACATCAACTAATAAGAATCAAGGTACCAATCAAGGAAGTGGCCAAAACTAACATCCAATTCAAGTGCAATCATCATGACTGGTATAGGCCAATAACCAAGAAAGACCAAAGCAATTCAACCACAATAGGAATGTTATGGGTAATGGAGTAACCAAGTAACGCCATGTCCAAATGGTGAAATCATCATCTACACCACATTTTCAACTTATTCTTACCCAAAAAACTCCAACCAATGCCACAAGCACAACAACCAAGACCCATGTAGTAAATACAACCTTTACCATTTCAAACCCCTCCTCTAAGGAGAACCATGCCTACTCGTCATGTCTTTAGTGACTTAGGAGAGCCTATTGAGTCTATATTTTGTAAATTTGTCATTACAAATATGATTAGTTGGCCTATACCAAAGCATTATCTACAAGGCACTCCTTATCCTAATTGGTATCATGAAAATGAATTTTGTGAATATCATCAAGTCAATGAGCATAGTCTATGAAGATATGTGCAAACCAAACATTTGATTGAGAATATGTTGGAGAATGGGGAGATAACATTAGATAATAGTGCTTCTACATCTAATCAAACTCTTGAGATTTATCAAAACCCCTTTCCCCAACATAACACACAATAACAACATAACAATAAACAATAACAATAATAACACCGACCAGTGCGGTAACAAAATATATAGTATCAAAATCAAAGGGTAAACCAACATAATCAATAGAATCAACAACAAAACCCACAATGAAAAAATAATAGACAAAACTAAAGTCAAAATGGTAAAAACCAAAAAACCTACCATGCAGTTGCATATGACTACAACATGATTGTAGGTCATATTTTAGGGGTAACATTAATACCATCTCCATTAATCCTAGATTAAGTGTTAATCAATCTAGATAATTAATATATAATAAAACTCAACCACATTACATGGACAATCTTTCTTTGACTTGGGATAACACATAGGTAAACCAACAAATTAGGACTTCCACTTTTAGACTATACACTGACAACTCACCCTTGCCACGTGACCACATATGAGTGCATTGACGATTGAGACTTATCTTATCTAGTCCCACATCATTCCCAACATTTGATAGCAATAATGGTCTAGTATATAATCTAGATTATATAATCATAACTCAGAGGTCAAAGATTACTATCCCAAGCCTATAACCATCTACCACTTTGCCTGTTATCCAACCAATCATTCAGCCTCATAATAAACCATTCACTATTGACCAAGATAAGAAGTTTGATCTTGTGAAAAAATTACAGAAGGCACCAACACAAATTTCTATTTTAGATTTCCTATGAATGTAAATAATCCACAAGAACATCTTGACTGAGTTCTTGACCCAATCCACTATTTCTAGTGACATATCCCTTGATAAATTTTTAGCTTTGGTTGGACACCTAGCTCTAACCCAACGAGTCACATTCAACCAAAGTGATATGTCTTCCCTTGTCCCACTCCATAATAATCCATTGTACATAGAATTTTATATAAAGTGGCATAAAGTGAAATGTGCCCTTATAGATAATGGATTAGGCCTCAACATAGTGTCTTTAAAGATCATCAAGATTCTTGGGTACACACTGGCAAATCTCTAACCAAAAATGATAACTATCAAAGCCTATGATAATCAGGGAAGAGAATCACAAGGCACCATTAGCTTATTAGTTATCATTGTGCCTTTGACCCATGATACACTTTGTCATGTGATTTATCTTGAGTTTTCATATAATATGCTTCTAGGTAGGACTTGGTTACATGAGATTCATGTAGTTGTATCAACATTGTACCAATGTATCAAGTTCTCCCACTCAGGGATGGAAGTGAATATTCCAGGAGATTTACACCCATATGAACACTACAAACATCTTGAGGCTAAGTTTCAAAGTTAAAATTACCAATACAACATGAATCTGAGTTCCAAGCAAGATAAAGGAAAGGTCATACTTATTAATCCACAACATGATAATTGCATAGATCTTAATACCTTGGATTCCCTTTCCCACATGCCACATCCTAAAGCTTCTAATCATTTCACCATTTCAGATAATGGATTGAGGGAGTATGTGACCCATGATATCTTCCATATTGTTAATCTTTCTTAGAATCTTAAGACCTTTGGATGACCTAAAGTCACCCCACACATGCATTGGAAACAAAAGAACAAATATAAGGGACATGTTATATTTTTACCAGCATTTGACAACTAGATCCTCTTAAAGGGGATGAATCATGGTTGTACAATGATAACCAAGATGATTGTTATAAAAGTGCAAAACATCCTATTCCCAATAGGATCATGGAGCATCAAGATTATGAAGGAAGATGCCTCAAAATGAATCAACAAGGATCCATTGAGCCAATTTTCATGACTTGGGATTAAACTACTTGGGGGTGACTTCACATATCTTATTCAAATTTCATCACCAGTGCCTAGTGATAATGATGTTGATAATGATGCAGAGTCTGATCATATCCTCACCTTTGATAACCTAATTAAGACTAACCTATTTGATAACAATGCCATTCTATCCTTACCCCATTCATTTGTCATAACCCATTGCCATTATACTATCCCCAACTGATAGATTGGGACCAACAAGAATGTAATTTACCAATTAATGAGTTTCAAAATAATGACACATTATGTGAGTTTTTAGGCCTTAGAGACAACATTCCATTGGGAGATCATAAATTAGGATCCTTAATTACATTAGATCCTAAAGCCTATTTTTGAGAGTAGGTGAACACCCTTAGCCAAAAATAAATAAATAAAACATTGAGGTCCTAAAGTGAAAACCTCTTTGAGGTGATTTTTGACTAGGGAAAAAGTAAAGATAAAGGCCAGTCTAGTGGTGAAAACTTATTTCAGGTGCCATTAGATGGGGGTGTTCATTCTTCTTTGATTTTAGACCAGGAGACCACCAATGATGAACTTGCCTATGGATCCACGTTTAGTTTTTCACAATAATAAGTATTTGATCAAAATTTTCAAGAGTTTTTGACTATTTTTATCACATGACTAGATCTCCCATTAGTGGACTCATATTCATCATGCCTAGGAGAAGTTGAAGAGCAAGTTTTATCAGAGGACCTTGATATAGTCCAATAGTTCAAGTCTTTGCCTATTATCCTAGAAGAGGGTTTAACCCTTCTAGTCAAAGATACAATAGAAGTAAACATTAGGACTCAATTAGACCCAAAATGGATAAAGTTAGGTACATCCCTCACTAAAGAGGAATGTGATGTCTTTACAACTCTATTGAGAGAATTTGTAGATATGTTTACATGGGCTTATTTTGACATGCCAGGTTTAGACCCTACCTTGGTTCTACACCACCTTGTGGTCAATCCTAATGCCAAACTGGTAAAATAAAAGCTAAGTAAGATGAATCCTCACATTGATATCCTGGTAAAGAAGGAGTTGAAAAAACTCTTAGAAGTAGGATATATCCAATCCATTGACTACTCAAAATAGATATCTAATGTTGTACCTATTAGTAAAAAGATTGGAGGAATCTAAATCTATACTAATTTTTGAGACATCAATAAAGCTTGTCCTAAGGATGAATTTTTATTACCTAATATTGAAATTATCATAAACTCCATGGTAGGTTATGAAATGCTTTCACTCATAGATGGATTTTCAAGATACAACTAGATCATAATAGCACCAAAAGACCAACATAAAATAGTGTTCACCACTCCATGGGGAAAATTTTGTTTATTAGGTATTTCCATTTCATCTTAAGAATGTTGGAGCTACATATAAAAGGGCCATGACTATCATATTCCATGATATGATGCATGATATTTTTTAAGACTATGTCAATGACATATAAGAAAAATCCAAAGCCAAGGTTGACCATCCAACAGTGCTACATAAGATATTTGATATATTGTGAGAGTATAAAGTCAGACTCAACCCAAAAAAATGTGTGTTTGGTTTAACCTCAGGAAAATTACTTGGCTTCATTATGTTTTTTAGAGGTATCAAAGTCGACTTGGTTAAAATCCATGCTATAACTAAGATGTCACCACCAACCAATTTGAAGAAACTCTATAGTTTGTAGGGTAAGATCTAATCAATCTAATGTTTCATCTCTTAGTTAGAAAATGAGTGTCATCCATTTACACGTCTTTTGAATAAATGATTTGCATTTCACTGGGATGACCACTGCCAAACAACTTTTTAATAACTCAAGGACTATCTAGTTAATCCACCAGTTTTGTTACCTCTTATGCTAGGAAGTCTATTCTTGTTGTATCTATCAGATATCAACAATGCCTTAAGTTAAATTTCATCTTAACATGATAATAATGGAAAATAAAATGCAATATCCTAGCTAAGCTATACCTTGGTAACATATGAACATAACTATGCACCTATTGAAAAAGCTTGTCTAGCCATGGTCTTCACAACTCAAAAACTATGTCATTACATGTTGAATAATAAGACCATGGTCATTTAAAAAGTAGATCCACTCATATATCTACTATCTAAAATATATTTACAAGGTATAATGGCCAAGTAGATCATGCTTCTTAGTGATTTTGACATAGAGTATGTCAATTAGAAGGCAATCACGAGACAAGTTTTTACAGATCAACTTGTTGAAACACCTCTTGCAAACACAAAACCACTCACATTTAATTTCCCTGATGAATTCATAATTACTATCATTGACACACCTCTTAAGGATTATGACTAGAAGATATATTTTGATGGTTTATTTACTAGACATGGATCATGAGCAAGCCTCTTATTTATTACACCATAGGGGGATCTAATCCCTAAATCATTCAAAATTAGATTTTCTTGTATAAACAACATGGCCGAGTATGAAGCACTTATTGCAAGACTTCAAAAAGCAGTGAATTGGAACATATCTCATCTCTAAGTTTATGGTGATTCTTAGTTAATCATCAGTCAGGTCACAAATTATTTTTAGACCAAAGATGACAAGCTAGTTCTATATAAATCCATGATTGATACTCTTAAGCAACAAATTTATAGCATTTAGTTTGAGCACATACCAAGGGATAGTAATAGAACTATAGATGACATGGCTACTATTGGCTCTCTGATTTGATAAATAGATAAAGTTAGAGAGTATCAGTTCTTCATCAAGAACTTATTAGTAGCAACTCATGAACCTTCAATTGTTGCAATGATTTGTGATATTATTGGTCCTAATTCTACCTAGTACTCAGACCTTTACAACTACCTTCATGACCAATTTCTACCACCTAAACTATCTCAAAAAAAAACCAAAGCTTTTATTCATCATTCCTCTCATTATACTCTACTTGGATCCACCCTTTACCACTATAATGTTGATGGAACTCTGCTTTATTGTTTAAATTTGACAAAGTCTACACTAGCATTAAGAGAAGTTCATGAATGAGTATTTGGAAATCATTATAGTGGGGTAGTCATATCCAAAAATCTCTTGCATACTGGTTATTATTGGCCTATGATAGATGCAGATGCAATTGAATATGTAAAGAAGTGTGAAAAATGTCAATGGCATGCTAATTTGATTCATCCCCAACCCAAAATTTGAAACCAATGATGACACCATGGCCATTTTCTACATAGGTACTTGAATTCATTGGGAAGATCAACCCCACTTCATCTTATGGCCATAAACATATCCTTATCACCATTGAGTATTTCATTATGTGGGTTGAGGCTATACCCCTCACTTACGTAACTAGAAAACAAATTTCCAAATTCATCTTCAACCATCTCATTTTCCACTATGATATCCCTTCTGACATTATATCTGATAATGGAGTTCATTCAAGAACAAATATGTAGACCAACTATGTACTAAATATAAAATCACACACCATTTTTCTATAGCATATTACCCTTAAGGTAATGGCCAGGCTAGAGCATTGAATAAAACCATTATCAATATTCTCAAAAAATTTGTCAATGATGTCCATCATGATTAACACCTATAGATATTCCCTACCATTTAGGCATATCATACCAATCATTGTACCCCCACAGGAGCTGCTCCATACTCACTTGTTTATGGTACTAAATCCATTCTTCCCATTGAGGTTGAATTGCCTTCACTACATATCTCTTTCAAGAATGTCCTAGATGATCATGATTATCAAGTAGCTCACTTGCAACAGTTAAACCTACTTGATAATAAATGCATAGTTGTGCTCAACAATCTTTAGGAATATCATAACCAAATCAAAGGCCTTTACAATTGATGTGTTAAGTATATAACATTTAAACTTGGTGATCTTGTTCTTCAATAAAACCAAAAGAATGCCATTGTTGAGAAGAAGCATAAAGGTAAATTCAAACCAAATTGGATAGGGCCTTTCATCATTACTTTATATTATAGATCAGGAGTATACAAGCTTGCGACACCATATGGAGATGAACTTCCTAAGCCAACGAATATTATTCACCTTAAACAGTACTATACTTGAGCACTAAGGTGTATTGTCTATAAGGACCATTTTAGTTATGCCATTTTATCACTATTCTTCTTTGTACAAATATCATTCTTATCCATCCTCTTAGATGTATCCACTTTACATTTTTGACCTATCGACCTAGTATGTTTTAAAGCCTAGCCTATTTGACCTTAGTTTTTGCCATTCATTACACATTTTTAGCATCAAGAAATATGATCAATTTCATCAATTGGTTTAAGTACTTCAGACATAGATCATATTTTGGAGCAATGTGATAGAAGTTTCAATAATTTACATCCTTTATATTTAGTTCCTTTCTTATCACTGGTCTTGCTACTAATTATAACCACATTTGGGAAAATTAACACCATTGATCTATGATGTTGTGTCCTAGTTATAACCACCTATGGGAAAACTAGGGGAAACATTTTTTTATTAAGCCTTGACATACCAACTTGCCACTTAATTTTTACCATATTGTGCCTTTTTGCCAACTAAGCCTATTTTGTTTGAATTGACTGCTACACTAGTCAAATTCCTCCACTGTAAGGATAGAACTACAATGACTTAAGGTCCTACTCTGGGACTATGTAGACAACACTTGATACTTGTTGAGGTCAGCTTAGTCACCCTTTTCATAATGTTCTCTATCTCTTTTGTGAGCAACCTAAGTTTGAATGCTCTCACTATTTTACAAGCAACCTATGTTTGAATGTTCTCACCATTTTTTGAGCAACCTACATTTGAATGCTCTCACTATTTTTAGAACAACCTAAGTTTGAACACTCTCACCATTTTATGAGAAACCTAAGTTTTAATTCTCTCACCATTTTATGATCTTTAACCATTTAGTGTCTTGTCATTCTTGATCAAGTTAAAATACTTCAAAAAATTCCAAAAGCATTTTTAAAATTGTTAGAAAAAACCAAAAACATTTGACCACTTCTTTTCCTTAAGGATTCTAGGAACCCTTACTAAGTTTCAATCAAATAATTTATAACATAGTTTCCCCATCCTTTTTGTCCTTTTCTCTCATGCACTTTCCATTTTTCAAGACCATTCTTCTTCTTCTATCACATTCATTCTATTTGTTTTCATTAGTTATCACAATCTTCCCATTCCCCAAGAGAACTACATTTGGCCTAAAGTTTTTGTTGGATATTACATCCATGGAACTATGTAGGTAGCATCCACTTGCCTAGTGCATATGGAGATAGCTCTCCCCCCCTTAATTTTATTATATTCCCCCATTTTGTTCATTTGTTAAGTTGTCATATGTTTTCTAGGGGCAATGTTTGTATGGTTTATATCGAGTGTTTTTTTGTTGTTCTATTATGTGCCTATTTATTTTCTTTTAGCACTATTTATTTGATTCAATTTATGTGTGTTCATTGGGTGATTCCTTACCCATACTTACACTTGAATCTATCTATATTTATATGCTTGCATTATCATCATGGTTTCTATCATTAGTGCATTGTTTTCTATTGAGTATTGGATTATGGGAGTTAGGCCTTATGCATATTTTAGCCAAGTCCTCATGATGTTATACCATGATGCCTACTGACATGTGATATAAAAAACATCAAATTTAAGAATTCTATTTAAAAATGGTGGCATCAACATCTCTTTAGCAACAACATCCTGATTCAATACTAATCATATCCCAAATAGAGTAATTAACCATGAAATAATTTCAAATTTTATTGGTTCAATTGAGCATCTCCCTACTAGTAGGTTGTTCTAATTCATCATTACTTTCTATGTTAGGTTATCATCATCATTGATCAATTTTATCTTATTTTATATAATTGGGGTCTAATGATTATAACTTTCTATGGGCAAATCATTGCACATCGTCTACTTGAATATCTCAATGATTATAACTGCCTTTGGGAAAATCATTGTATTGTCACCACTTCCACTTTTTTCCCATACAGGGTCATGCTATTATTGTGTTTATGTATCCTAACTAGGGTAGCTTCATCTTCTCAATGATTATAACCACTTTTGGGAAAATCATTATGTTATCATACCACGTTGTCACTATTAGGGTAAAATGTTTATAACTACCTTTGGGTAAACCATTGCATACCATCCCAGTTGAATTCTCAATGATTTTGACTACTTTTTCAATATCATTGTGTTTTCACTCAATAATCTTTCCTTTCTTTGGTCCCCTCATTTCGCTTATTTCTTTTTTAGGGACCATTTGTTTACTTACTTGTGCCAACCATTCTCTCGAGGGGGCATCATGTAGTTAGTTTATCATCATTATAGTTGTAGGCATGCAGGAAATTTTCATTTTTTGAGAGGATGTTATTGTGTTTATAGCTTGCAACACCTTCCCAAACAAGGGAAAACTATAGACACCTAAATCTAGCCACCAATGACCTCCAACCATGCTTTTGACTAATTTCCACCTAAAGTACACAATTTGGCTTAAAAACACTAAAATGCATTAAATGAGTTGAAATTTATATATTCAAGTGCTGATTTAGGCTAGGGTATCCCTAAATTTAATAATGCAATTTATGGGCCAGCTAACTTTAATCAGATCATTTTGAGTCAAAATGCCAATTTTGCACTTGGGTGCTCTAGATTGCTCTTTCTTATCAAATATCTTACACAAGACACATTCCTTTTTTATTTTCTATTGATAATATCTTAAATGGGATAATGGATCTAATACATCTAACATCACCTTCCAATTCCAATCTAGTCAAATTTTAGACCAATAACAAGGCATTCTGATTAATTTGAGTCATTTGTGCATAAAGTGCTTAAACATGCTTAAGAGATAATTAAACCAAATTAGAGCCTAATCAATAAATCCGTGGAAACTTGTTGAATAATTTGTTTTGGAAATGAATATTGAATATCTACATCATTAGGTGATCTCATTTCTTGGGAAGACATCCCTAGGCCATAAATGCTACAAATATAAGGATTCATGCCCTCCATGCCTCATCAATACCATCTATGCCTCTTAATTTCCCCATTTTCCAATTTCATGATGAAGATAATTATAAACTTAATTCTAAAGAAATGAATTAATCCTCAACCACACATCTTCATCTCAAGATGGATGGTTCAGGTTGATTTTGATCAATCTCAAAAATCTATAAATAGAGAGGCCATGAACATCATTTTTAAGCTTAATTTGTGCAATGTTATAATGTAGGATTAGTTATAAAAGCTTCATGCAAACTAGTGTTACCATGAAAAATTGAATCCAATCCAAGCTAAACTAAAGCTAAAGGTGTCAAGGATAGATGGAGGTAGCCAAGCTTCCACTGATGAGGACTTCATGAGCACAAACTAAGCAAGCCAATCAAATAATAATCTTGGAGCATCAAGGAAAGTAAGAAATGTGTGTTTTATTGAATTTTAGTTGTGTTTTGTTCATTTGTATTTCTTCACTAAGCTCACCCTAGTAACAAGGCATTAAGATGTTAGTTTAGTGTGTTTTTTATTTGATTTCATTCACTAACATAATACTAATCTCCTCTTCTTAGTAAAATTCCTAATTCACAATGATCAATAAGGTGTCTAGAAGGGTTGAAAGACAATTTAAAAAGGACCTATGGATGGGGTGTCATAGATCACACTCAAACTACTAATTTGGACATTTTATATGACTAAAGCAACCCTTGGTCTTCACGGGTGACTCATCAATCCATTCATTGAACTAAAAATTATTATTATTATAAAGAGTTACAAGTATATGTATTGATATTTTAAATTTTTTTCATTATTTTAGGATATTTTATGCCACTCTTTTGTAGTTCTTGTAAACTTCTTCTTTTATCCTCAAAAGCTCATAAGCTTCACTAGCTCTCTTTGGCCTGAAAGTGTCAAATATTTCTTCTATATTCATGAATGAAATATCTCTCCATGAGATACCTCTCTCTACCTTATAAAACCTATATCAATTCCCTTGGATAACTCAAAAACTTTCTAATACTCTATTTCACACTTAAAGCCCATACTTGTCTTCATTTCCTTGAAACCCAATAAAAAAAACTCCTTATCTAAAACATTATACAAATGACCATAGATAAATAAGTATACATTTGAATACCCACTATGTTATTAATTCTCTATAAAAAAATTCATGACTAGACACTAAGTACATGTGCACTTCACCTATTTCTCTTCTCAATTAGCCCTCAATTAGGTCTCTAGGACTAAAAACTAAGATTTGATTCTGAACATCCCTCACACATGTGAAACTCTAATAAAATATTTTATTCACTTTTATTACCTCCTAATCATGCTCCATGTCAAATTTTAGGGTTTGTAATCTTATTTAAGTGGATGAACCAAGAAATGGCCAAAACCTTAGCCTAGGTGTATGTTCAGGCCCAAGCAACAATTAGAGTGATTTATCAAGAAGTTAGTAGGTTAAATTTTTTTATGATGGTCTGATTAGTCCTCTATCATCATAGGACAACTCAAATATTAAAGGGAAACTCTCCAAGAGTACTCAATAGGTTTTTAGCTAGGCTTCATGGATAATCAAAGTAATACAATCACACTTTTTACCAAAATTTGTGGCTTGAATGGATAATATAATCTCTTATGATACATAAAAAATTATGTATAGAACTATATAACCTCTTATAGATCTTAAAAATCCTTTATACTTGATTTAAAGACCTACCATCACCCTATATATTCATTATTAGGCCTGCAACCATGTTTTCTAAGCCAATTTTGTACATTTTAATTTTTACATGTGCCAACCAATAACCTATTAAGTTGTCCATGAGACCCTTTAATGTCATCCCAATGTTTATATTTTCATTCAAATTCATATTAGATCATTGGGGAAGTTTTCTTAGCCATCGGGTGATATTTTTGTCTCTTGGCAGGCTATGAGTGTCTTACACTCTTAAAGACTGTTAATAGAGCTAAGTCACTTAATGAACATCCAAATTCCATGGATAATTAGTGTATATGGGTGGGATATTATTCATAATATCTTAATTTACCATTCATCTCTTTGTGTAATATGTGATCATCTCAAATTACTCCTACTGAGTTGGCAAACTATTTTTAATGAGTTTAAGAGAGGATTTTGGCTTGAAAATGATATCTTAGTGCTTGGTTTGAGTTTTAAATGATATTTTTGGGTCATTAACACGTATAAAATTTTATGAATATGAATTTATAATGAATTTCCCCCAAAAATTCTTGGATTTTGGACTAAATCATGCTTAGGGTTTGTAAGCCAATTAACAAATTTGACCCTGAAAAGCATGTTATTTGATACTTAACTCTAGTATAGGTATTTTAATAACTTACCTAACCTTCACCATGATCCCTCACTTCATAATAATATTATAATATCTAATTTCCATGTAAATTTACATATTGACTTTCACATTTGAAAATAAAACTGAAATTTCCATTAGGTTTGTAGGTGCTTAAGACTACATGATTGCAAGCATTAAGAAGGATCTGTTGGAGTTCAAGAGTGATTCACAAAATAACTATTCTACCTTAATCCATATTACACCATCCCCATAATATATACCCATAGTTTCCACCTTTCATTTTCCCCTTGAATCTCTTCTTTCAAGTAGGAATCATTTCATTTCATATGAAAAAAAGACATTTAATTACGTAGACATGCAGGTCTGCATTTTCATTGCATTAAGCCTTTTATGATACATATTTTGATCATAATGACCCTAATAATACCTCTCCAATATCTCATAACATTTTTCATTAGGTTATGACCCTAATAAATTATTGACACCATACAATATTGCATCTTTTCAACTCATTTTTTTTGCTTGATGACATATACATAGTGTTTTGCCTAAAACCATTATATGTTACTTGGAGAAACAAGTGTTTAAGTGATAATTCATGTTTTAGGGATCTTAAATATCTAATATATAATTTAATTTTATATAAAACCACGTCAACTCACTTGTTTCCTAAGGTTTATAACTAAAACCATATTGATCTCCCACTTGCAGGTTACTAGTCTTTTGGTGAGTCATGAGAACATGACTTCTTTTGCCTTTTTAGGTCTTAATAATGCTTTATAAATATTTATATGGATTTATATAAATCAAAATCATAAAAACAACCATCTATCCTTATTTTCATGCAACACAAGACTCTCAAAACATTAAGACTTTGTTTGTAAAATAATGAATGATGAACACTATTGGGAATATGTAGGTTACCATAATGTTGAGAAGCTTGTGTATGCGGATTAGGCATAGAGAAACATTTAATGTAAATTTAGATAATTTTAGGGAGTGAAAATATTATGGTATATCTTCATCCTCACAATCTAAACTATTAAAAACCCTAGAACATCAGAAACTCCATGTTTTCACCCTATACTCTACTCAAAACATGAAAACTTCTTCTTTATTAAGGTCACACGTGCCAATTAGGGCTTGGAATAGAATATGGTATGGATATAAAAACCCTATATATCCTCTAAAATTTAATTCATTCTTACAACTAGATTCAAACTATAATTTTAAGGAGAAAACTAAACATATGGGGTTTTAGTAAGGTTCATCCTCTAAACACTTCTCTTTTTCAAGAAAATTATCATACTCTACCTTGAGACCTAATTGAATAGATGGGAAAAGTGTTCATGGAGATTTTATATTATTGTATGGATATGGGGTTATGTATTATCAACTTGTTTCTACTATTTACCTACCATTTCTTACAATACTCTCCTTTGAATGTTACAAAATGATCAAAAAACATCTCAAATGGGTTATAACATTAGCAAAGAGTATTTAAAATTTATTTGCGCACTTGTATAGACTATATGGAATATAAAATGACCATGAAACATTTAATATGACTTTAAAAGACACCCTAAACCCTTAGCATCACTTGAACTAACTTGAATCATGACATGAAGTGACTAGACAATCATATGAACAAAACGAACATTACCTTTAACTTATCAAATTTACCTTAAATTATGATAACATGTAATGCAAAAAGAAAAAAAAATATGACCCTATCCTATAGAATTAAAAATTTTAATATTTTTTTTTAAAGATCTATGGTCAATGCATATAAATACATTATACATGTGATCCAAGAAACATTTCAGGCGACAATTTGGACGATGATTCTTCCCTAATTGGTGGCAAAACTTCTGAGAGCCATAACTTTTGCAACATAGCTCTGTTTGACTCCCCATTTGAACCATTGGAAAGATAAGAATAATGAGAATGAAATGAGATGACATGAATCTATGATTTATTATTTTTGACCTTAAAAATCCCAATAGAAGTGTCCTAAGTTTCAATTTTAATAGTGTAGTCTAAAAATAGTAATTTTCTAAAAATAGTAATTTATGAAATTTTGCAATGTTGTAAATCATGGAAGTCAAACCACTTCATATACATATATATTGGTAACCTTCCACATCCTCCTAGGCATAAGTTTGGATCTAAAAATTTGATCAATAAAACATATCTTCTTAGACATAGCATTATTACAATTGTGTTATTCTTGTTTCTTGAATTATGTTTCAACCAAAGCTCCTGATTTTTGGATCAACATGATTTTTTAGAGGTTTACCTAGATGTTTGGGTTTTGTTATCTTTATTAAAATAACATATTTCCAAGTTCTAACTAATGATGTTAATAGTTATAACATAAACTTGCATTTAAATAAGTGTTAGTTTTTACACCCTTTGGGGTTTTACTTGGACATGTGGTTTAATGATGGAATAATTGAAGATTAAGAAAAAATAGATATGATTGTGGGATTTAAACCTCCTATAAATTATTCATAGGTGTGATCATTTATATGTCATATTAGGCACTATCAAAATTTTATATGGGAATATGTTTTGATATCCACACCATTAGAGACATTGATGTGAAAGGATACAAATTTTGAATGGACTATAGAATGTCAGTTAGATTTCATTGAATTAAAACAAAGATTAGTCATAATGTTGGATAAATATTTTGTCACCAGCTAACTGAAGGCAAAATAGGTATATCAACCTCAGCATAAGGATATTTGATTAGCAAAATGTGTAGGTTTACCAGAGCATAATGAGATAAATCTCTCCTCTCATCAAGGGGAGGTTCCCTATAAACTACTATTTACTAATATAAACTGAAAATAGACTCAGGTGAGATAACACCATCCATCTCTCTTTTATCAGAGATGATGTTCACAAAGTAAAGGAAAATTCTTGGGTAATTATTGAAGGCATTTCTCTTCTTTCAAAAATGATGTTCAAAAAACTAGAGAAAGACTTCCTGTGTAGTAATTGTAACCATAAGAAACCTACGAAAGCACAAAGCCTTTTGTTTCTTCTCCTACTAAAATAGGACATAGTAACATAGTAGAATGAAGTGTACCACAAAGTATCCACCTCAACTAAAACAAGATAAAAGGTTACGAAGGATAATGGGAGCTCAAAGTCTCTCCAATATCCTTTTCATTGAAACATAAAACATAGACTAAAGAAAATTATGGCAACACAAAGTCTCCCACAGTCAGCTTCAGGACACCTTTCATATTATTTCCACTAATTCTACTTATTTGATTAAATGGACAAGACTGCATTTAGGAAATAGACATAAGAATGATTTCTTAGATAACATAAGCTATTTCAACACAAAGTCTGAAAGGTCACTTGCTTTCTCATTCATTTGATAAAATATGATTAAGAATCTGAGCTCAAAGTCTTAGGAATGCCATTCAATTTGGGTAGAGTTTTGCTTCTGATAACTGAGAGATCTCCCTTGCATAAAATGAGAGATTACAATATATAGCAGCCAAAAGAAAGACTTTGGTACTTGTTTCCAAGAAATGGCCCATGTTGCATTCAATGCCTTGAATGCATTTGAAATTCTATGAAGGGGCCATGCTAGAATAGGTCATTGGCCTTAACTTTGGCATTCTAATTCATCTCAAATGTCTCCTACAAAGTATGGGCCACCTGGTCCTCTTCAATATATTTACATGGCTGTCCATTCACTTTTACTCAAAGGGAGAAAAATAGGCCATGCCATTAAATGCTCATGCTCTCTAATGTCCACCTGGTGGACTGCTCCACCTACTAGAATAACTCTTTATAGATATTTCTAAATTCTCTATATAGTTCCCTCTTTCCTTGTATTTTGTCTCTTCCTAGTGATCTAAGCTCTCAGGCTATCTTCTCACTTTTTGCTAGCTCTTTCCTCAGTTGGTTGCTGAGTTTGTTCTCAGGTCTGTACCATATTTGAGAATCAACGGTTATTTCATAACCCTAAATTTGACATTCATAGGGACGTCACCTATCATTGGTCACTTGAACTACTTTGAACCTTGAGCCTTTCAAACTGCACCGGTTCAATGGTTTAATAGTTTGGGTGGTTCAATAAGCTTGTTGGTTCAATATTTCTTTCAAAGAGCCACATTCACTTAGTCTATTTTAGGAGTTCAACATATTGTTGAACCAATTGTTTGAACCTTTGAACCACTTTGAACTCTTTGGGAGTTTAATGGTTCAATGGTTCATCAGTTCATTGGTTCAAAGGTTCATTCGATATTATTTGAACTCTTTTGAACCTTCGCTCGAACCTTTTACTTAAGCTTCTTCTAGAATATTCCGCTTGAACTTTGAACTTTGAACTCTGTGAAGCTTTTAAAGTCATTGAACCTTTGGGAGTCATTGAACCCATTGTACCCTTTGAACCTTTGAACTTGTTTGAACATTCTAAATTTTAATGGTTCAATGGTTCATTCCAACTCTTTGAACCACATCAATGAACCTTTTGATCGAACCTCAGCATCGAACCATCCTTGTAATGTTTAGGAAATGCCTAAGTGTTTGGAACTTTCTTTGTGAAATCCCAACTATTGAGCATGTGATTTATTTAGCTAAAAAGGCTTGATTGACTAAAAAACTTGACTGCTTAGAACATTTTTTGGAAAAGGAAGAGATCATTTTGGCCTACAAGACCAAAATGGTCGACATATTGTCCACAAAAACAAGTGATAGATTTTAGGAACAATAATTAGCTCCAATTGGGGAACTTCCATTGATTGTAAAAATGATCTAATGGAGTAGAATCCATACTCTTAGTGCCTTTATCTATGCCATTGGGGTACGGAGTCATGCCACCCAAAAAGAAAGATGCAAAAAAATGAAAATGAACAACATAAAATAGAACTAAAGACTATACAAATATACAAAGAATCTTATCTAATACTTCAATTATTAAAGTGCTTCAGATCCTGCCCACTGTGAAGAAATGAAAATGGTGTGCCATCTTGATACTTTAGAGAGAAACTATTCTCACCATTTACTTAGTGAATGGCAAATGGACCTCTCCACATGGAATCTAATTTTCCATGCATCCCTTTTGGTTCTCTCCTCTTGTCCCGTAACAAGACTTGATCTCTAATCTAAAAATCATGAATCCTTGCTCTCTAGTTGAAGAGATTCTTTACCAGACTTTGATGTGTATTAATATGGTCCATCACCATAGTTTGTTGCTCATTTAGTTCAGTCAAGCACATGATCCTCTTGTCAAAGGAATCTTCAAATGTTTGATCTTTAATAACCTTTGCCAACTTTAGTGCTGGTAGTTATAGGGTGAGTGGTATCTCTGCATTCAAACCATATAGAAGTCGAAATGGTGACATACCTATTGCCCTCTTGGGTGTAATCATGTCTGGCCATAAAGCATCAGACAATGCTTTATGTTAGGTTCTCTGATTTTCATCTATTAGCTTCCTGATAATGGTCACCAAGTTCTTGTTGCTTGATTCTGCTTGACCATTTCCTTATGGATAATAGTCAGAGGAGTGAGAGAGGGTAATCCTATAATTGTAACAAAATTGGGTAATCTCATGAGAAGAGAAACAAGCTGCATTGTCTGTTACAATCTTGGTTAGGACCCCAAATCAGGAAATAATATTTTCCTTGAGAGTATTACATACCACCTTTGAAGTAGCATGCTTGGCTGGAATGGCTTCCACCCACTTGGTGAAGTAGTCTGTGGCTATGAGAACATAGTCATGTCCAACACTTGATGATGGGTTTACAATGCCAATGAAATCAATACCCCATTATTGAGATGGATCTTCGATCACCACTAGCTTGAGAGGTAATGCAACTAACTTGGGTCTCCTAATAAACTATTGACACAGCTCACATCTATGCACCTAGGTGTATGTATCTTGAAACAGAGTAGGCCAATAATACCTGGGTCAGAGAATCTTACGAGTAGTCACAGGTGCAAAAAAATGTTCACCATAGGCTAGATTGTTGAAAGACTCTAAAAGTTTGGACTACTGCACTTTGTCCACATAACAAAGGAATACCCCATCAAGGCTCCTCTTGTGCAAATAGTTGTCCCACAAGACATAATTAGTAGCCTTTAATTTAAAAATTCTCCTTTTTATGAGATAGGTGGGTAGGAAACTCACCATAGGTAAGGAAATGAATGATATTCGAATACCACTCATCTGTAGTAGTGACAAAGAGAACTATAGGCATGCCTTCAGCCTTTGTTTCTTCATGTCATGTTTCCTCTAGTATGTTATCAGCAATTAATTGGCAAAGGCCTCTTCTTCACATAGCTTTGTAGGTTTGATAACAAGATCAAACTCTTAGATTTTAGCAACCCAATTACCCCTTCTGGTACCAAACTCATATTGATTTAAAATGGACTTTACTGTGGTATCAAGTACCAGAGCAATAGTGTGTGACTTCAGGATGTAGAAACAGAAGTGTTTCACTGCCTTAACCATAGCATAAGAATGCTTCTCTATGTTTGAATATTTCAATTTATGAGATTTAAGAGGATGACTCATGAATGAAATGGGAGATTCCACACCTTCTTTATTCTACTAAACCAGAATGCTCATGCTCATTTAATGCCTTGAATGCATTTGAAATTCTATGAAGGGGCCATGCTGGAACAAGTCATTAGTCTTAACTTTGGCATTCTAATTCATCTCAAATGTCTCCTATAAAGTATGGGCCACCTTGTCATCTTCAAGATATTTACATGACTGTCCATTCACTTTTACTTAAAGGGAGAAAAAAGGCTGTGCCATTGAATGCTCATGCTCTCTAATGCCCACCTGGTGGACTGCTCCACCTATTGGAATAACTCTTTGCAGATATTTTTAGATTCTCTATATAGTTCCCTCTTTCCTTATTGTATTTTGTCTCTTCCTAGTGATCTAAGCTCTCAGGCTATCTTCTTACTTTCTTCTTTCTCTTTTGGATCTTTCCCAAGTAGAGTCACCAAAAACTATTGGATGAATATTTTGTCACCAGCTAACTGACGACAAAATAGGTATATCAACCTCAGCATAAGGAGATTTGATTGGAAAAATGTGTAGGTTTACCACAACATAATGAGATAAATCTCTCCTCTCATCAAGGGGAGGTTCCCTATAAACTAATATATACTAATATAAACTAAAAATAGACTCAAGTGAAATAACGCCATCCATCTTTCTTTTTTTAGAGATGATGTTCACAGAGTAAAGGAAAATTCTAGAAGAAGTTTGAGTAGAAGGTTTGAGCAAAGGTTCAAAAGAGTTCAAATAATATGGAACAAACCTTTGAACCAATGAACCATTGAGCCATTAAACTCCCAAAGAGTTCAAAGTGGTTCAAAGGTTCAAACAATTGGTTCAATGATATGTTGAACTCCCAAAATAGACTAAGTAAATGTGGCTCTTTGAAAGAAATATTGAACTAAAAAGCCAATTGAATAGCCCAAACTATTGAACCATTAAATCGGTGCACTCTAAAAGGTTCAAGGTTCAAGGTTCAAAGTGGTTCAAGTGACCAATGACTGGTGACGTCCCTGTGGATGTCAAATTTAGGGTTATGAAATAACCGTTGATTTTCAAATATGGCACGGACTTGAGAAAAACTCAGTGACCAGCTGAGGAAAGAGCTGAAAGAGCCATCAGAAAGTGAGAAGATAGATTGAGAGCTCAAATATCAGGAAGAGACAAAATACTGCAAAGAAAGACGAAACTATATAGAGAATCCAAAAAAAAATGCAAAGATTTATTCCATTAGGTGGAGCAGTCCACCAGGTGGACATTAGAGAGCATTAGCATTCAATGGCATGGCCTATTTTTCTCCCTTTGAGTAAAAGTGAATGGACAACCATGTAAATATCTTAAAGAGGACCAGGCAGCCCATACTTTGGAGTAGACATTTGAGATGAACTAGAATGCCAATTTTAAGGTTGATGACCTATTCCAACATGGGCCCTTCATAGAATTTCAAATGCATTCAAGGCATTGAATGCAGCATAGACCATTTCTTGAAAATAAGCACCAAAGTCTTTCTTTTGGCTGCTATATATTGTAATCTCTCATTTTATGCAAGGGAGATCTCTCGATTATTAGAAGCAAAACTCTGCCCAAATTGAAAGGCATGCCTGAGACTTTGAGCTCATATTATTAATCATATTTTATCAAATGAATGAGAAAGCAAGTGACCTTTTAGACTTTGTGTTGAAATAGCTTATGTTATCTAGGAAATTGTTCTTATGTTTATTTCCTAAATACAGTCTTGTCCATTTAATCAAATAAGTAGAATTAGTGGAAATAATCTGAAAGGTGTCCTAAAGCTAACTATGGAAGACTTTATGTTGCCACAATTATCTTTAGTTTGTGTTTTATGTTTTAGTGAAAAGGATATTGGAGAGAATTTGAGCTCCCATTATCCTTTGTAACCTTTTATCTTGTTGTAGTTGAGGTGGAGACTTTGTGTTACACTTCATTCTACTGTGTTACTACATCCCATTTTAGTAGGAAAAGCAATGAAAGACTTTGTGCTTTCATGGGTTTCTTGTGGTTACAATTACTACCCAAGAAGTCTTCCTTTGGTTTTCTAAACGTCATTTCTAAAAGAAGAGAAATGCCTTCAACAATTACCCAGGAAAATTCCTTTACTCTGTGAACATTATCTCTAAAAAAAGAGAGATGGATGGTGTTATCTCACTCGAGTCTATTTTCAATTTATATTATTATATAGTAGTTTATAGGGAACCTCCCCTTGATGAGAGGAAATATTTATCTCATTATGTTGTGGTAAACCTAAACATTTTTTTGATCAAATATCCTTATGTTGAGGTTAATATACCTATTTTTTTGTCAGTTAGTTAGTGACAAAATATTTACCTAATAGTTTTTGGTGACTCTGTTGGGGAAGAACATGTAGTTTAAAGCCTCAAAATTCAAATTGAAGTAGTTCCATTTCTTTTCCATTTCCATTTTACACTCTGGCAGATCCATGGTATACATGAAGCCAGAGAGCTCAAGGTATTGTTGATCCTATATTTGAGTTTGTCTGGCAAAATAACTTTGATCTTTCCCCTCCACAAACTCACCTTTAGTGAACCAGGAGTTTTCCTCCTACCAACATTAGGTATCCAATACCAGGTAAAGCTTCCCTTTCCTCTGCTAGCAAAGCTTTGTCTATACATAGCCCACCAAGATTTTTTATCCCTCCTTTCCATTATCACATCAATGCAGCTCAAGGCCCCTGGGGTAACACCTCTAGTCCCCTGAATCTAAGTCCACCCTTACATGAACTACCTCATAGTTCAAGGAAGAATTTCTACAAGTTCTTTGGTGATGGGAGAGTTTATCTTGATGAGCATATTGCAGCCTTATGCATAGCATGTAGTGTGATAGGTAAGGAATATAAAGATAAAGTAGTCAGACTATTTGTAGAAACATCACAAGGTGCTGTTGCAGACTAGTTCTATCATCTGCAAGCATAGACTGTAACAGACTAAAACACTCTCAAAGCCAAGTTTGAAGCTAGATTCAAACCTACAGAAGATGCACATACCTTGTTAGCTAGCTTACACAAATGAATAAAGAGCCTCATGAGCCTATGCGAGACTTCATTACTAAATTCAACAATCTAAGTAATAGGATTCCTATAATTGCTCAGTGAACAACTAAAAATCTTAAATGCTTCTTCATAAATTCTTAGCTTCCTAAAGTGAGTTTCTTGTTGAGGTGGGCTAGCCACATAGACCTTAGTTTAACTTAGGATTTGTCTACTAAGGTTGAAGATGATCTTATCCTGGTAGGAAAGATAAGAAAAGATCCTAATAGAAATAAATCTTCTTCATCTTCTGAATATTCTTCTACAGGCACCACTGATCCTATGGTGCAAAAGCTAGTAAATGAATTACTAGATATTAAAAATAAAATGGCATAAGGGATGTCTACTCCTCCTTTTTATCAAGATATATGAAAGAGGACATTTACCAACTAGTCATATCAAATAAATGCTGCTAGGAATCAAAGGCAACCAAATCATCTTCCTCCCCCACAGGGGAAGCTTGCCATTGAAGTAGCACCAGCTAACTTAGTAGTTGGTTATCATGAATCTGAGCATGATTCCTCTTTCCAACCTAGTTTTTATCAAGAAGATGATGCTAATCTCTTCACAAAAAGAGAAGAATAATTAGATGGTGACTCCAACATTATTTTCTTAAATTACTAGGATGAAGCTCGAAGCAAGGGAGAAATGTTTGATGTATCATACGTTATATTTATCAGGTCCCAAAACCAATCAAATCAACAAGATAATAAGGAGAAAATAAGAGAATAATCTCAACCAATAATTTCTATTGCTAAATGAGAGACTTCTTTACCTTTCCAATCAAAAGACCTAGTGATCGCTAAAAAAGTAAGTACCTCAAATATTCTTGTACCTTCTACTTCAATTTCTCAGACCAGTACCACACCCCCTAAAAACTAAAATGATAGAATTCCTTCCTCTATTTCTAGTCTATTTCAGTCATTTGATATAATTGACCATACTAGGAAGACCAAAATTCAAATGACTGAGTTGAATATTTACAAGATAACCATGAGCAGTTGGATAGGTTGGTTGAATATGTGAAGAATAAAGTTGTCCTTATAAGACTATATGTTCTAAAGGTGACTTACACATCTACCCCAAATAATCTTGTCATTACTCCTCTTGTTGCCCTTGAGAAAATAAAACCTTTCTATGTTTCCCTATTGATAAATGGACACAAGCTGAGCAACTGCATAATTGACTCAAGAGCTTCAGACAATGTCATGCCTACCAAGGTGGTAGAATCTCTTGGCCTCACTAACTAAAAATTTTGGCAGATGTTTCTCCATGGAAAACAAACAAGTGCATCTATTGGTTTAGATCAAAGATGCCTAATTCTCATTTGCATTTTTTCCAAAAAAAAAGATTAAAATGACAGTCCTGGTGGCCAATGTTCTAACCTCTTATGGCATTCTGTTAGGATGAAATGTCTGCAAGGATTTTGGTGGTAATTTAAGCATGGACCTATCTAAGGTGAGGATACCTATGAAAGGTGACATGCAAAGGCTACTTTATGAGAAATAGTCAAAGTACATTATCACCCAAACATCAGCCCCTGAAGCTCAAATTATGTCTAAATCTTCAAGAATGGGTAATTACTTCCTATTCATAGAGGATGTTCTTATGTCATCAAATGAAAGTCATGTAGGTGACAATACAAAAAGTTTAGATAGGAAACTGGAAGAATTGACAAAGCATAGTTTAGGTGCAAAAGAATCCTCCCTCCCTAACAAAGAGAAATCTGAAAAAAGATTAGTTTTTGATGATGTTTGGATTCTAGAATTTGATGGCAGTTGTTCTTCTTCTAGTTTTAGAGTAGGAATTGTTCTGATATCTCAAGGAGATATTTTTACCTATTCATACAAGTCATAGTTTAGAAACACCAACAACACTGTCGAGTATGAATCTTTGTTACTCAGGTTGAAGGTAGCTCAAAATAAAGGTGTTAAACTTCTTCATGCCAAAGGAGATGTTAAATTAATGATTTTTTAGGTGAGGAACCTGTATCAAACCAAGATTGAAATATTGTGCTATTACCACAATCTGGTATGGGACTACATTGAAAAATTTGATGCTTTCATTATCTCTGTCATGCCTAAAGAGTTTAATGATTGAACATATTCATTAGTTATTTATATGACCCTCATGGTTCCTCACCCTAATTTCAAAGGGAACATGTACACTATCAAACTAGTCTTTCAACCAAGTGTGCCTAATAATGCCAACCATTGGTAGGTATTTAATGGTGATAACCAAATCATTGCCTTTCTAGAACAAATAGAAAGCTTTAAGGAGCTTTATTTTGAAGGCAATAAGTCTCCACCATGGGAATTATCTCATGAAACAAATTCAAATTGTAGTGAAGAATTCCTTCAGCTCAAAGGGAATAAAATCCCAAAAGGATTAGTTTCCCTTAAGAAACTATTTGATAAGCATGATAGGTTCGTCAAGCAGTAACAAATGAAATCAAGTTCATCCTAGGAGTTTGATCAAATAAATTTGAGTACTGAAGAAAATCCCAAGATGGTCAACATTGGGAAGTGTTGCACTCCTGATGAAAAACTCAAATTCATTACTCTGCTTCACCATTACATTGATGTTTTGGCATACTCCTATGATGATCTAAAGTCTCTCAAGCTTAAATAAATTCAGCATGAAATTCCTCTCAAAATTGGTTCATTACCTCAAAAGCATAAATCAAGACAGTACAACCCTAAGATATCAAGTACTATTTTGTCTAAGATTCAAAAAATGTTAAATGCAAGGATAATTTTTCCAATCCATCATTCCACCTAGATTGCAAACATAATCCCTATGAGAAAAAATGGGTAAATTTGCCTCTATGTTGATTTTAGAAACTTGAATCAATCCTCTCTAAAGGACAACTACCCCTTGCCCATCATGGATCAAGTCCTATAGATAGTGACTAGTTCAGAGATGTTATCAATGTTAGATGGTTTTTCAAGGTACAATCAAGTGAAAGTTGGTGAAGCAGACCAACATAAGACCACTTTCACTACACCTTGGGGCACCTTTGCATATTGTAGAATGCCTTTTGGTTTTATCAATGTTGGTGCCACCTTTTAGAGAGACATAGATCTTGCCTTCAAGAACAAAATGAGGAAGTTCATTATGGTATATCTTGATGACCTGACTATCTTTTCCAAAAATCACCCTGATCATGTGCACCATCTACAACAAGTGCCGAAATGATGTCGATAGAATGACATTCCCTTAATCCTAAAAAATAGTTTTTAAGGTTACAAAAGGGAAACTTCTCAGTCACATTGTATCTTGAGAAGGCATAAAAATTGACTCAGATAGAGTCAAATCCATCCAAGAACTTACTTTACCTACTAGTAAGACTACAATTCATTCTTTCTTCAGAAAGGTGAATTTTTTATGAATATTCATTCCTGAGTTTGCAGAAATGACTCACCACATCATTGACATGATGAAGGGAAAAGCTACTTTTCACTAGACTGAAGAAGGTAAGTCAGCATTTCAAGCTATCAAGAAAGCTATCGTCCATGCCCCAATCCTAGTTTGCCCAAATTACACCATAGACTTCATAGTGTACAGTTATGCTTCTAAACACACGCTTTCAACCATTATGGTTCAATAAAATAAAGAAGGTGTAGAATCTCCCATTTCATTCATGAGTTATCCTTTTAAAGTTCATGAATTGAAATATTCAAACATAGAGAAGCATGCTTATGCTATGGTTAAGGCAGTGAAATACTTCCATTTCTATAACCTGAACTCACACACTATTGCTCTAATACCTGATACCACAGTAAAGTCCATTTTAACTCAACAAGAGTTTGGTACCAGAAGGGGAAATTGGATTGCTAAAATCTAAGAGTTTGATCTTGTTATCAAACCTATGAAGCTTGTGTGAGGAAGAGGCCTCTACCAATTAATTACTACTAACATTCCAGAGAAAACATGGCATGAAGAAACAAAGGTTGAAGGCATTCCTAAAGCTCTCTTTGTCACTACTATGGATGAGTGGTATTCCAATATCGCTCATTTTATTACCTATGGTGAGTGTCATGCCCACCTATCTCATAAATAAAAGAGAACTATTAAATTAAAGGCTACTAAGTATGTCTTGTAGGACAATAGTTTGTATAAGAGGAGTCTTGATGGGGTATTCCTTCATTGTGTGGATAAAGTGTAGTAGTTCAAACTTTTAGAGTCTTTCCATAATTTGGCTTGAAGTGGATACTTTTCTACACCTATGATTTCTCATAAGATTCTATGAGCTAGTTATTATTGGCCTACTCTATTTCAAGATACATACACCTGGGTGTGTAGATGTGAGCTATGTCAATAGTTTATTGGGAGACCCAAGTTGGCTGCATTGCCTCAAGCTGGTAGTGATCAAAGAGCCATTTTAATAATGGGGTATTGATTTCATTGGCACTATAAAACTATCCTCAAGTGCTGGACATGACTATGTTCTCATAGCCACAAACTACTTCACCAAGTGGTTGGAAGCCATTCCATCCAAGCATGCTACTTCAGAGGTGGTATGTAATTTTCTCAAGGAAAATATCATTTCTTGGTTTGGGGTCCCAACCAAGATTTTAATAGACAATGTAGCCTATTTCTCTTCTAATGAGATTACCTAGTTTTGCTATAATTATGGGATTATCCTCTCTCACTCCTCTGACTATTATTTTCAAGGAAATGGTCAAGCATAATCAAGCAACAAGAACCTAGTGACCATTATCAGGAAGCTGGTAGATGACAATCAGATAAACTGGCATAAAACATTATTTGATGCTTTATGGGTAGACAAGATTACACCTAAGAGGGCAATAGGTATGTCACCATTTCAACTTCTATATGGTTTGAATGTAGAGATACCAATCACCCTGGAACTACCAGCACTGAAGTTGGTGAAGGTTGTCAAAGATTAAACATTTGAAGATTCTATTGAGAAGAGGATCATTGCTTGATTGAACTAAATGAGTAGCAAACTATGGTGATGGATCATATTGCTGCACATCAAAGTTTGGTAAAGAAGCTCTTCGACCAGAGAGAAAGGATTCATGATTTTTAGATTAGAGATCAAGTCTTGTTATGGGACAAGAGGAGAGAACCAAAAGGGATGCATAGAAAACTGGATTCCCTGTGGAGAGGTCCATTTGCCATTCACTGAGTAAATGGTGAGAATAGTTTCTTGCTAAAGTATCAAGATGACATGCCATTTTCATTGCCTCACAGTGGGCAGCATCTAAAGTACTTCAATCATTTAAGTATCAAATAAGATCGGTTGTATATTTGTATAGTCTTTAGTTTTGTTTTATGTTGTTCATTTTCATATTTTATCATCTTTATTTTTGGGTGGCATGACTCCATAGCCCAATGGCATAGATAAAGGCACTAAGAGTCTAGATTCTACTCCCTTCAATCATTTTTACAATCGATGGAAGTTCCCCAACTGGAGCTAGATATTATTCCCAAAATCTATCACTTTTTTTTGTGGACAACATGTCAACCATTTTGGTCTTACAGGACAAAATGATCTCTTCCTTTCTCAAAAAATCTTTTGAGCAGTCAAGTTTTTTTAGTTAAGCAAGCTTTTTCAGATAAGGAAATTGTAGGTTCAACAGTTGGGCTTTCATAAAGAAAGTTCCAAACACTTAGGCATTTCCTAAATGTTACAAGGATGGTTTAACGCTGAGGTTTGATCAAAAGGTTCATTGGCGTGGTTCAAAGAGTTGGAATGAACCATTGAACCGTTGAACCATTCAACTTAGAAATGTTCAAACAAGTTCAAAGGCTCAAAGAGTTCAATGGGTTCAACAACTCCCAAAGGTTCAATGACTCTAAAAGCTTCACAGAGTTCAAAGTTCAAAGTTCAAGTAGAAGATTCTAGAAGAATTTTGAGTGAAAGGTTTGAGTGAAGGTTCAAAAGAGTTCAAATAATATGGAAGGAACCTTTAAACTAATGAACTGATAAACCATTAAACCATTAAACTCCCAAAGAGTTCAAAGTGGTTTAAAGTTTCAAATAATTGGTTCAATGATACATTGAACTCCCAAAATAGACTAAGTGAATATGGCTCTTTGAAAGAAATATTAAACTGACAAGCTGATTAAACTGCTCAAACTATTGAACCATTAAATTGGTGCACTCTGAAAACTACAAGGTTCAAGGTTCAAAGTGGTTCAAACAACCAATGACTGGTGATGTCACCATGAATGTCAAATTTAGGGTTATGAAATAGCCATTTATTTTCAAATATGGCATGGACCTGAGAACAAACTCAGTGATGAGCTAAGGAAAGAGCCGAAAGAGCCAGAAAAAAGTGAGAAGATAGCTCCAGAGCTTAGATCACCAAGAAGAGAAAAAATATAGCAAGGAAAGAGGGAACTATACAAAGAATCCATAAATATCTACAAAGAGTTATTCCAGTAAGTGGAATATTCCACTAGGTAGACATTAGAGAGTGTGAGCATTCAATGGTGTGGCCTACTTTTCTCTCTTTGAGTAAAAGCAAATGGACAACCATGTAAATATCTTGAAGAGGACCAAGCAACCCATACTTTGGAGGAGACATTTGAGATGAATTAGAATGCCAAAGTTAAGTTTGATGACCTATTCTAGCATGGCCCCTTCATAGAATTTAAAATGCATTCAAGGCATTGAATGCAACATGGGCCATTTCTTGGAAAAAAGTGTCAAAGTCTTTCTTTTGGCTGCTATATATTGTAATCTCTAATTTTATGCAAGGGAGATCTCTTGGTTATTAGAAGAAAAAATCTACCCAAATTGAAAAGCATTCCTAAGACTTTGAGCTTAGATTGTTAATCATATTTTATCAAATGAATGAGAAATCAAGTGACCTTTCAGACTTTGTGTTGAAATAGCTTTTATTATCTAGGAAATTGTTCTTATATCTATTTTTTAAATATAGTCTTGTCCATTTAATCAAATAAGTAGAATTAGTGGAAATAATTTGAAAATTATCTTGAAGCCGACTGTGGGAGACTTTGTGCTGCCATAATTGTCTTTAGTTTGTGTTTTATGATTTAGTGAAAAGGATATTGGAGAGACTTTCAGCTCCCATTATCTTTCATAACCTTTTATCTGGTTGTAGTTGAGGTGGAGACTTTGTGCTACAGTTCATTCTACTGTGTTACTACGTCTTGTTGTAGTAGGAGAAGCAATGAAAGACTTTGTGTTTTCATGGGTTTCTTGTGGTTACAATTACTACCCAAGAAGTCTTCCTCTAGTTTTTTGAACATCATTTTTTAAAGAAGAGAAATGCCTTCAGCAATTACCTAGGAATTTTTCTTTATTCTGTGAACATCATCTCTAAAAAAAGAGAGATGGATGGTGTTATCTCACCCAAGTCAATTTTCAGTTTATATTAGTATATAGTAGTTTATAGGGAACCTCCCCTTGATGAGAGGAGAGATTTATCTAATTATGTTGTGGTAAACTTACACATTTTGTTGATCATATCTCCTTATGTTGAGGTTGATATACTTATTTTGCCATCAGTTAGTTGGTGACCAAATATTCACCCAACACATAACATCAATCATATTCTTGTCTAAGTAGAAGAATTTGTTTTATGTCCATGTGGATGCATCTGGTATCATAGGAGGTGCAATTTTATCTCAACTAGGTGATGGGAGCATGTATCACCCTATCAACTTCATATGTAATAGGATTTCAGCAATAGAAAATAATTACACCACAATGAAATGAAAATCTTTGGATATGGTATTTTCAATATATAATTTTATGCATTATCTATTGGCTATGCCATTTGATTTTTTTAAGATCACTAAGATTTATGATATTTGGTGAACAATCCAACATTAGGAGGATAGATATCTATATGGTTGATGTTATTAAAAGAATTTTAGTTTAATATCAATGTGAAACAAGCTAAAGAAAATATGGGGTCAATTCATCTTAATGCATATGAAATGGTCGGGAGTTAGAAGATTTACAAGATGAGTCACTAGATTCGTATTTGTTCTATTTAGTTATGATTATAGAAAACATGGAGGATGAGAAAACTTTATAAATCAGGGCATTTTGCCTATGTAATATTAAGAAAGGGATCAAAATAAACTAGTCACATAAGATCTATCATTCAACATTACCAATGTGTCATTTATAATATGGGTAAAGATGATGTTTTGTGAATAGTAGATTTGGATCATGAGAGGCCATAGTTGTAAACTTTAAACCACTGCTCCTCTCAAAGAAGACCTATATTATCTTTTCTATATTTGGATCCCACTATTATAAGATTTTTAAAATTGAATGTGGATGGTGCCTCTCATGGTAATCTTAGGGCCTATGGATATAGCCACATTATTAGATACTATTTAGGTTCAATTATAAGGGTTGCATCCTTTCATCTTTAATTTTGTTAAATAATACAACCGAAGCACAAGCTCTCTCTTTTGTAATTTAACTCACACTAGATTATGGTATTCAAGTTTTGATCATTAAAATTGATTGTGTGATGATGCTCTTAGTGTTAAAGAAAATTAAATATGGTAGATAGAAACTTGAAAAATTTATTGTAAGTGTTTATCCACTATTTAATCCTTCATTTCTTAAGATGATTATTACTTATAAAAAGAGGCCAATAAGGTTATCGACTACTTGCATATTAGCCTATTGTAATCAATTTATCATCTTTGAATTTCGGACTTTATTGGTAAAAGGCCCTAATATACCTTGTTAACATACACACACACACACACACACACACACACACACACACACACACACACACACACACACACACACACATTCAAATATGTATGTATATATTTATATATTTAAATGTATGTATATATGTATATATACATATACATACATACATGTGTGTGTGTGTATGTATATGTATGTATACATATGTATATACATACATACATACATACACACACATATACATACACACACACACACACACACACACATATATATATATGTATATGTGTGTGTATATATATGTATGTATGTATATATATATATATATGAATGTATGTATGTATATATGTATGTATATATATGTATGTATTATATATATATACATACACATACATACATACATATATATATACATACATATATACATATATATATATATATATACACACACACATATACATATATATATATATATATATATATATATATATATATATATATATATATGTATGTATGAATGTATATGTATATATACATATCTATACATACATATATATATAAATACACACACACACACACACATAGAGAGATATGTATGTATGTATGTATGTATATATATATATATATATATGTATATGTATATGTATATATATATATATATATATATATATATATATATATATGTATATATATATATATGTATATATATATATATGTATATATGTATGTATGTATGTATATATATATGTGTGTGTATGTATGTATGTATGTATGTATGTACACACACACACATATTAGTATATATAATAATAATGATTATGATGATATTTAATTATATTAATATTGATTATATTATCTTTAAAACATATTCCCTGAAATACCTTATTATTATCCTTCATTTTCATCACCTAGTTCAATTTAAAATCTTTCACCGATTTCATGTTCTATATGGTCTTGCCCTTTCTTATTAGGGTTTGAGTGTGGCATTTCTATGTGTTCATAACACTAATTTAATTGATATATGTGTCAATATATTTGTATCATGGATGAAACAAATCTATAAGATTAATATCTCAATGTCTTATCCTCGCATCCATGGCATTTCAAGACTGATTCAATCTGCTCAAGGAATATGAATCCATAACACAATCAAATTAGCTCTCATGATGTCATCATCCACCCTTGATAATTGAAAATTATCAATTAAATATGGTAACGCCCTTAAAATTGTATACATCTCTGTAATGGGTATAGGACACGTAAATCCAACAACTGCATTGAATTATGAATCTAATGTTAAAAATTAAGAACATATATATTTTTTATTATATTGTTTGCACATTTTTAAATGCATATTCATTATTTAAACTGATTAAAATAGTTACCTATAGAGAAAATATTAATAATGAATACAATATTTATCCAATATAAAACCTTAATAAAAAGTTAGATAAGAAAAGTATGTTTAAATACAATATCCAGACCCATGGTTATAGATTATAAAAAAATAGGTGTGAAAGCAAGTCATAGTTAAGGGATAGCTATGGATGTTATGTTTTAAGATAAATAATTATTTATAATTTTTATTTATACTCATATGGCCATATTTATTACTTCCACTTCACTATCTATCAAATGAAATTCACATACATGATAAATATTTGGGTATCAATACTTTACAGGAATTAGTTGGGTAGAGTATATTTAAATAGGTGGGTATCAATACCTTTATGGTGTTTTCTTTAGTGCATTTATATAGGAGGATATAAATGGTGGATAGTTGTATACAATGTTGTTTAAGACTACTTCATATTAGTTGTATACATTTTAATTAATAAATGTTTAATTAAGGTTAATACAAAATTCACTGAGAAATTTAGATTTCATTGGAGAAAGTTTTTATGACCATACAACTTCTTATAGATGTGTCTAAAGTTGTGATATGGAAAAATGGGGCTTAAATTCAAATGAAATACATATAAATTTGATCACTTCATTTATCATCACTAATATTACTATTAGTCAACACTAGTTTTACTTATATCATTTAATCACATTATCTCTTCTAATATCACCCCTTATAGTTATTTATATAACACCACTTCATTATTACTAATCATGTTAACTTTATATTATCCCACAAATCAATTAATTTACCTAATTCCATATAATCCACTAATTAATCCCACATAACCATTATATTCATGTCGGAAACATGATTGCCATTGATGTCAAAATAGACATAATGAGTATGCCATTGATGATCAAGATTGAACATGGTGATTAGAGGATGTACAGAGGATCCTATTAGAGGTCAAGGATGATTATAATGCTTGTGTACATGAATGAAATTCATTTAGTTCTTCATATTGATCATCTAGACATTTTGGGTCTATGAAAAGAAAAGATGAGAAGGAATTTTGATGACATCCCCATTACCATGTGTGTATGAATCTAGGGGAGATATTCATATGGTTGTGATCACATTAGTTCTTAGTTTATATTCATTGAATCCTAGGTCACACAACATAATATGATAAAATATATTTTTGAGAAAAGTAGGGATCCAAGCCATATTGACAATGTTTTCCAATACTTAGTTAAAATATGCATAAGGTATTGAAAGGTAATCATGCTTTTAAAAAAAACATTTATGGAAATTTATAAAATAAATAGATATAAGATATGTTATGGTTTTTTTCAAGAACATTCCAAGTATGTGGTCCACAGGTTCAAATGAGAAGGAATGAGCTCAAAATTGAATTATCTTTGCTCTTAGACTGAATAGGGTTTCTTAGTAAAACCCTAAGGGTTTATTTCATGATGTCAATAGACTTTTTATATTTTGAATTTGATTGGATATAGTCCAGACTGAATATCTTAAGTTATAACTTAAGCCTTTATCATCATTTTAAAATCAGCCCCTCAACCTGGCAATTGTCGACTTGAGCAGTGTTCAAAGGACTCAATATTTCCTAAGTCCTAGAATTTATATTATGTCCCAAATTGATCAATGGCTATGGCTTCATTTTATGAAGATGATCCAATGAAGCACAATAAATTTGAATTATCAAAGGACCCTTTGAGTAAACACACAAGTGACATGTGTTACATTCATAGATCTTGTTAGATAGAGACACATTGAACATAAGCTTGTCAGAGTTAATGATCAAGCTTGTTAAAAGATCTAATGGTGAGCAAGCGATCATATAAAGAAGACTCAACAAAGTGATTAGAATAATATTGAATAAAGTGATTATTTTTTATTGACATAGTGGTGAATTAAAGACCAACCATATCTAAGAATATCATTAGAGTGAAAGAGATTCAAATATATAGGAAGTAGTGAAATGGGTCAAATATCTATACATTTAATATCTATATAAAGATAAATAACATGCATCTTTGAAGATCAAATGACAAATGGAAGCATTTTAAAGATGACAAAGATAAAATTTAGAAGCATACAAATATCAAATGGATAGTATGAGCCTTTCAGGATGTGATCAAATGGATGTATTTTAAAGTTGATCCATTTGAATATGGACCATCAGATCATTGTAACAAATGCAAGATAAATGATCTATATTTAAAATTATGTCCAGACAAATAGTTAGTTTTAAGAACATGTATAAACTTGTGTATAAGCTTTATATCTCAACATAGATAATAAATTTGATTGATTTAATTGATAAAATCTATATTAATGTTCATGTGCATAAAAAATAAATTCTATCAAATACTATAGATAGTGATGAGATTAGAAAATTATGGTGATGTTGCATGAAATCAAGATGTAGGAAACATATAGTTCAAGTCAAAATGAACTAAAGTCTATAATTGGAATGATGTGTTACAGTCTAAGTGTGAACACATAGAAGATATGGAACCCTAGATTAATTATTTATATATATGATATTTAGGTCAAAATAAATGGTTGGTCAAGCTATTAAGAAGTGTGTTAGATAGATTAATATATAGACATAGAACTAGAGTGGTAGATAATAGAAGAGAGTAAGAAAGGCACAAAGAGAATGTGCTAAGTATGAGTAGTTACAGACTAGACCTGTAACAAAGAACAAAAATTTGGATTCATGTATGAATCTAATTTTTGATTTAGATTTTTAACTCCATTATAGTTATGATTGGTTGGTGCTTAGATTAGGGAGTGGGTGTTTCTTTAGAGTTAAATCTCTTAAATCAGGGGTTTTGTGTTTCCTTAGGGTTGGTACCCTTCAATTTGTAACTAGTGAGGTTTTGAGTGTGACACTAGATTAGAATGGTAAATTCTATCAATTATTCTCATCATGGTTTTTCCCATTGGGTTTTCCATGTATACATTTGGTGTCATGTGTATTTATGTGTGTATAACCTTTGTATATTTTATTTGATTTTCATATATCTTTTAATCTACATTAAAAGTACTTAAAGGACTAGTTTTGTTTTATAAACTGATTCACCCCCTCTCAATATCTAGTTGTATTCTAATAGTTGGTATTAGAGAAATTTTCCTCAAAAGAAGCTTAATCAACTAAGGTAAATCTTGGAATAGTGAACATAATGGCTAGTCAATTAATCTTCATTAAATAAAGAAACTCTCTTTGATGGATCAAATTATGTATTTGAGAGTATAAGAAAGGAAGCTTATCTATCTTTATTAGGGTTTGATGTATGTATGTCTATGGTAAATGGATATATAACCCCTACTATAACTCCTACTAACCAAGATACCAATAAGGCATATGAAAGCTATGCCAAAGAAAAGAATAATATTCTTTTTGGAGTGTCAAACTCAAATTTTGTCAAAGTTATGCATTGTCAGAATGCACAAGACATATGGAACAAGTTGAAGATCATATATGAAGGTGATGACAATGTAAAATAGGCCAAGATACAAACCTAAAAAGGCTAGTTTTAAAGCCTTAAAATGAATGAGCAAGAGAAGATTACAGACTACCTCCTCAGGGTAGATGAAATAGTAATTGCAATCAAAGGCCTTGGAGAAGAAATGAAAGAAACAATCTTTGTAAAAAATGTCTTAAGATCTTTTCCATCAAGATATGATTCTAAAATCTTAGCAATAGAGCAATCAAGAGATTTGGATAAACTCACTATTGATGAGTTGCATAGAATAGTCATTAACTATGAGATGAGAAAGGGAGAGGCAGACACCTTCAAGAGAGAAGTTACATTCAAAGTTGCCAAGAAAGTAAAAGCAAAAACATCCTCATCTAGATCTAAAGAGACTGATGAATAACAATCCAAATTTTTCAGGAGATTGAAGAAAGGATTTGAAAAGTACATAGGTAAGCTACCCTTCAAATGTTTTAATTATGGTAAAGTAGGAAATTTTGCTGCTAAATTTCCTCATAATAAAAGAGATAACCCTAAGCAAGTAGACAGTATCAAAAAGGTGAAACCCTACTATCGTAAGAAGAAAAACTTCTTCAAAAAAAGAAAGGTCTATACACAAAATAAGATATTTATTTAATGGATGATAATGATAGTTCTAATAATGATCATGATTGTGCCTTGGTGGTTGAGGGAAATAAATCCCTATTCATAGCATTATGATCAACTTCTATATATCTAGATCAATAAGAAGTTAAAGACTTTAATGAATAAGAGGAAGGAGAAGTGGACCTTGAATGTGAGATCATTTGTGCTTTAGAAGAAATCGACAAGCTAAGAAAAGAGAGACCAAAACATAAGAAGCTTGGACAAAAGTAAATTGAGAAAATGTCCAAAAGTCTTAAGAAATCTGATTAAATGATAGTGAGTCTAAATACACAAGTTGAAGAAGCTAAGGGAATATAAGACATAATAAAACTTGAACTACAATCTAAATATAATGAATGTATGAAACTAGAAGTAGAGATAGTGGTTTTGAGAAAAGAGATTGAAAAATCCAAAGGTTAACTAGATAGAAGTTTGAACTTGATAGGAGGATCAAAAATCCTTGATGAACTAATCAACTCTCAAAATCCCTCAAAAGAGAGATCAAGTCTTGGTTATGAGAAGGGAAAAATTTACTCAATAACTACATCTGCTAACCTATATGAAAACTACAAAGTAGAAGGAGAAGTTGAAGAAATGAAAGAGAAAGATAGCAAGGAGATAAAGAAAGACTCAAACACAACTGATGTGAATAAAGCTAAACTTGAAAAGAAGCCTGAAGAGAAGAAGACAAATGTAGCTAATGTAGATGGATACACCAAAGTGAGAGATTTGAAAAAGTCAAAGTTTATAAGAGCTCCTCATACTACACCAAGAAATGTTATGACCAAGTATTTCTCATCTTTCTATGGTTATTATTATAGCTATAATCAGTTTGGTCATAGCTATTGATTATAGAGTTATGCCTACAAGAACAATACATTTTATGAGTAAGAACTCATTTTCTCTTATGTTAGATACACATGTAATGTGTTATAATTGTAATAATTTTGGTCACATAGCTAAATATTGTAGAACTATCTTTATAAGATCAAAAATACACAATGTAAAGAAGTGCATACCTTCTAGTGTGGATAAAGGTTCACAAGTTTTTAAAAGAATCCAAATAAGAAACCCAAGGATGTATGGAGAGTGAAAAATCAATCCATGATAGCTCAAACTGCACTCCATGCTAAGAAGCATAACTTGTGGGTGAAAGATAGTGGTTTCTTAAATCATATGACTAGTGACATTATCAAATTCACCAAATTGAGAAAACATAAGGATCTATCAGCTTTGGAGACTAAACAATAGTAAATATCAAAGGTAAAGGAACCTTGAACATAGATGGTAAAATGCCTACACATGATGTCTTTTATGTTGAAGTATTGAAGCGTAATCTGCTAAGTGTCAACCAAATGTGTGATAATGGTTATAAGGTCACATTTGATGTATAAGGATGAAATTTAAAGAGATCTAGAAAAATAGTTACAAAATGAAAAAGGACTGAAAGCAATATCTATAATCCTGTTGAAGTAAATGGTAATAGTTGCTTGATGGGAAAGATTGATGAGAATTAGTTATGGCATAGAATAATGGGTCATGTTAAATTTGATAACCTATTCAAAGTGATCTCAAATAAGTGTGTCAAACACATGCCCAAGATAACCAAACCTACATAAACTACTTGTAAGAAATGTCAACTAGGCAAGCAGACAAGGGTCATATTCCAAGCAAAAGAGTATGCAACTAAAAGCCTCTACAATTAGTTCATATTGATCTTTGTGGTCTTACTAAGAAGAGAGGATCTAAATGAGAGAGATACTTCATGTTTTTTGTAGATGATTACTGAAAAATGACATGGGTAACCTTTTTGAAGGACAATTCATAAGTCTTTGAGAGATTTAAGATCTTTAGAGCCATGGTAGAAAATGAGATTGAGTGAAAGATCAAATGTTTAAAATATGGTAAAGGTGGAAAATTCACTTCAAATGAGTTCATAGATTATTGTGATTAGCATGGGATCAAAAGACATTAATCTATAGTAAGGACTCCACAACAGAATGGAGTTTTTGAGAGAAAAAAACATGACAATTAAGGAAATGGCTAAAAAAATGTTAAAAGAGGCCAAGTTACCTGATGAATACTAGAGAGAAGTAGTCCAAATATAATTATACATATTGGATAGAGTTTATCTAATGGTAAACAATGGTAAAAATCCCTATGAGATATGGTATGGAAAGCTTGCCTTTATTAAGCACTTTAGAGTGTTTGGAAGCAAATACTACATCAAGGAAAAAAGAGGACATGTTGGGAAGCTTTGAATCAAGATGTGATGAAGGAATATTTCTTAGTTATTTCACTCAAAGCAAATCCTATGCATGTTACAATAAGAGGCTACACAAGATTGTTGAAAGCATCAATGTCAAGGCTGAAGAAGGATTGAAACATGTTGAACCTAACAAGCAAATCAATATTGAAGAGTTAGATCTTGAATAAGAAGATGTTAATAAAGAGGCTAAGGAAATTAATGAAAAGGCACCTCGAATATTTGTTCAAAATGATCATCCTAAAGAGAAAATAATTTTCAATGAGAATGAAGGAGTTCAGACAAGGAGAAGAGATACAATGAATAAGGAGTAAGTAAGTTTTTCTCTAATGTTGGAAATTGAGTATAAGATCTATGTTGAAGCCAACAAGGATGAGAATTGGCTAAAATACATGGAAGAAGAACTGAGCCAAATTGAAAATAATAAAACTCGGTAGTTAGTTCCAAGACCCTCAAACAAGATGTGATAGGTACAAAATGGGTTTATAGAAACAAGTTCAATGAAGATGGAGCTATTATAAGGAATAAAGCAAGGTTGATTTGAAAAGGATATGCACAAGTTGAAGGCATAGATTTTGAGGAAACATTTTCTCCAGTTGCCAAATTGAAAACTATAAGAATGTTTCTAGCATTCTTTATTTACAAGAAATTCAAAGTGTACCAAATGGATGTTAATTCTACTTTCTTGAATGGGAACCTAGAAGAGGAAGTCTATATTAAACAACTAGAAGGTTTTTAGTGTTCAAAACATGAATACTATGTATACAAACTCAAGAAAGCATTGTATGGTCTAAAACAAGCACCTAGAACATGGTATTCAAGATTAGACTAGTACCTTTAATAAGGTTTCAACAAAAAATGTACAGATAATAATCTATACTTTAAATCAGAGGGTGAGGATATGTTGATTATTGTCATTTATGTAGATGACATCATCTTTGGTGGTATAAAAAACATAATGTGCAAAGAGTTTGCTACATATATGCAAAGTGAGCTTGAGATGTCTATGTTAGGAGAACTTTCATTATTTATTTGTCTACAAATAGTATAATTTGATGAATGGATATTCATATACCAAACCAAGTATGTAAAGGAAATGCTTAAGAAGTTTGTAATGGAGGAAAAAAAAGCAACTAGTAATCCCATGACAACTTGATGCAAGTTGAGGAAATAAGATGAGTCCCTACATGCAAATCAGATGATGTGTAGATTAATGATAGGTAGATTGCTATACCTAACTACATCAAGACCATGTATCATGTAAGTAGTATGCATTATTTGTAGATTTCATGTTTTTCCTAATGAGTCACATGTCAATGCAATGAAAATGATCTTTAGATACATCAAGAGTATAATTAGCTATGGCCTATAGTACCCTGTAAGTGAAGATTTAATTTTGACAACATATACAGATGCTGATTAGATAGGAAGTGTGGATGATAGTGTTTCCTATTATTTATTACTCTATTGTTTTAACTTTTAGGAAAAAGGAAAGAAACAACAGATGAGGGATGCGTACCTAGCAAACATTGTGCTTTTTGATGACCAGATGAAGTGAGAGCTCATTTTTGGTGAGGAAAGACTACCTATAATTAGACCACACTAAACCAACATGTTTGTTATACGAGTATAAAGGGTGAATTGCCTAACAACATGCTAGATCCAAGAAGCAAAATCTCCCTTAGATGGTTGTCAGTCCACTCCCCTAATGATAAAAATATTCTAAGAAGAGAAATAAAAGATGATAAACTGATAACAACATAAATGCTTATTCAAGAAAGTAAATGACATAGCTGATCAGTAGAAGATGTATCACAGTGGATCAATACCATGAACAAATATATCAAGGTTAGGTTTAGAGGGTATGGATAGAGTCTATAGATAGGCCAAAAATATAGACAAGGTTTGATTGTGTGTAAAAAGGGAGTAAATAATAATCTATTATTTTCCTTGATAGTGACCATTGATAGTCAGGATGACTAATGATGGTTGATGTAACTAGCAACAGTTACAAAAACTAGTGATAGTTGTCTATAAAAGGCCTATGATTAATGAAATGGATTTGGGGGTTGATGGTAAGTGGTAAAAAGGCCAAATGTGGGTTTTAAAAGTGAGGGGTGATGTGTAAATGACCAAATCAAGATAGAAAGATATAGTGGAAAAAGGAAATGCTAAAAATAAGAGGAATAATACTTGGATGATGCAAAGTAGAAGCTAATGACAAGCTGAATGAAATTGGGTAGTATAACAATACTCTAGCCTTCAAAAGTAATGTGGACAAAGTTTTAAGATGCTTGGATGCCTGCACAAAGAAAATAAGAGAGATTAGATGCAAATCTTTGGATCCCCAACTCTTCTAAGATAAGGAGAAAAGAAGTTGCTAAGTTGTTCTAAGATAAAGATGCCAATTCAAAGAGAAGGAAAGCCATAAGGTGTGCATGGGAACATTTCCATTTTGCTCATGTTTATCTTGCTTATAGCTAGATATTTTTGTGTTGTAGGTTTGGATACTTGATCGTCAATGGTCAGGGTAATCATCAATGGTTAGGCTAATCATCGATAGTCATACTCCTAAGTTAAAAGGGGTTAAAATGGGTCTAAAGTTGAAATATTTAAAATGTTTAACAAAATGTCTTAGGTATGTTAATGAATGTCAATGTATAAAAAGGTGTTTTAAAGGGTGAGTTAACTAGGTAAATATCTAACTAAGGTTGAGGACAAGTCCAAGGTTATTTGACAACAAAAATTGGTGAGGGGACATTTTTGAGTGTCTACATTTTTCCCCTTATTATTGTGCAGCTTTAGGTCAATAAGTCATAAAAAAAAAATGATTTGTTGAATTGATAGGGTTTGGTTGCTTTGAGTATAGGATGAGGGTATTCCCCCTAAAATTAGGAGTCAATGAGGTAACATCAAAATTAGGGTAGGGTTTTGATAAAAAGGTAAAATAGAGGTTACGAGGTTGGTGATGAAAAAGGTGCAGGCATTGGAAATGTAAATATATGCACAAATATTGACTAAGTGCAAGAGTCAAAATTATGAAAAGACTAAAGTTGATAATTTTGGTAATAATAAATTTAGGTTTTAAGATAAATGATAAGGTAACTAGTCCCTAACATTGGTCATAGCTAATTGGGTCACACTTGTCAAGTGTCCTATACAAGGTCAATGTTTGCTTAGGTATTTAGGGTAGGAAGTGATACTTAAAAAAACATAAATGGTTGGGTCACCCATGAGGTGCTATGGAATACAAAAGTTTAACATGGAAAAATTAGTCAAGGTGGTCATCATGACCAAAGAAAGTTTATCGCAAGTTATAAGAATATGTTGGTTCAAAAAGGTACCAATATCAAGGTAGATGAAGGTAAATAGGTTGGGTGGTTGGCTAGGTAGGGAGTGGCTGAGTTGACCCCTAATACACTAGGTAAGAGGATGATATCTACATAATCCCATGGATATTAGATCCAACATAGACTTTAGGCTCAATGTAGTTCTTGCTTGGTTGGAGGGAAAGGGTGACTCTTGAATAGGTCAAAGTGGCCCCATTTAGATGTGATACAAGGTTTGTTTTAGGTAGAGAAAGATGAGAAAAGTGGATTAAATAAAGCATAGCCCTAACCATCTATGGTTAGGTTTAACTGGTGATGGTTAGGTAACCATCATTGATTGGGGTTAACTATCGAGGTGTATGTAACTATCGATGGTTAGGGTCAGCCATCAATGGTTAGGAAACCATCGATGCTTAGGCAAAAACCCTAAAACTATGGTAAACAGGTAAATGGTCAATCATTTGTCTATATTTGAAAACTTGGAAATTTATGGTTTTATCATATTTGAGTGTTATGTAAAAAATTGTGCATGAGTACCAAAAAGTGCATCAAGATTTATGGTTGTGAGTGATCGAGTGGGGTCGAGATGGATGCTAGAGATTCTTGTGGTTAGGTGGTCAGACATGGACTGAGATGTTGGCATCAATTATAGAATGAGGTAAGGTCCTCATTATTTTATTTGATATGGATCATAGTGTGTAAAATAGGCTTTATAAAATTTATATTGATGCATGTAAATGGTAGATTATTTTGGTAAGAGATGCCTTAGGGTTTGGGTATCCTAGGTTTGAGGTTTTAGGAGAGGGTATGGGAGTTTAGGTATAAGATAATAGTGGTAAGATGTTTGTAGGTATGTATAAGGAAGTTAAAAATGGTGAGGAGGGATTTGTAGGGTAGATTAGGGTTTTGTAGAGGAGGTTGGGGGGTCAAAGCTCACTATCAAAGGTTACTAATAGTGACCATCAATAGTTGACCCAACTGGTGGTGATCAATCCTAGGGGTAAAAAATAACCCAAGGAAACTATCGATGGTTGGGGGATCTATTGATGGTTAAGGGGAAACATGTATGGTATATAGATGTATGGTTATATAGTTATAGTTGGATAGTCATATAGAGTGAGAAATGTTTTTTGGGTGGGTAATGTGGATAGTGTATAGTGTGTTTAAATATTCAGTTAGGAAGAGATGATGAGTGATTAAGAGAGAAAGGGTGAGGTAAGTGAAAAATATTGTTTATGGTTTAGGAAAGGTGAGATTAGTGATTAATAGTTAGAATGTGAATAGGAGTGATTAATTCATGGTATGATTATGTTTCAAGCTCAAGAGTAGATTCACTTACATGATTGAGTGCTTGAGATATTTGTAGAGGTGAGAGATGTGATGTCAACATAAGATTGGGAACACATGGAGGCAGTTGGTTTTAGACCCATGCATCACTACTAGTGCCTTCCTAGAGATGTCATGATAATAGTTACCCTCATCAAGAGATGGGACCTGGTGACTAACACATTATGGTTGTCGATATGGGAGATGAACATATTTCTAGAGGATGTACATTGGATCATGCACTTGCCTATTAATGGATACCCAATCTACCACATAAAGAGAAAGGATATTGATGAGTTCATGGAGTACCTTTATGGGGATTACACAGTAGATGTATAGTTTCATGTAGGTGGATTTAACATTAGGCTATTATACTAGTAAGCCCTAAGAGATAGGCACCTACTGATGATGATGCAGTTGGTGGTGACTTGTTATGCTCTACTAGATTCAATTAGAGGGAGGTTTCCTTGTGTTTTATTGGCGGTACTTATGGAGTTGGTACATGAGAGGATGATATTTAGATGGGCCCAAGTGTTATTAGTTTAGATCTATAAAGAGTTATGGGGCTTCAAAGCACATTGATGTTATGGGATCAATGTAGGGTTTGAAATTCATTACTAGGCATACAAGCATATATAGGTGATAAGACCATTGGACATGCCTTTAGATGGTTACTTATCGATAGAATATAGAGTTGGTTTTTACTGGTGGAGGAGGGATGGGGTGATGATAAGGGATGGTTGTGGTACAAGGAGTATTGATTGGTTTTGAGATGCCCTAGAGGGCTTGGCTCTTGGAGATATAGTGTGGAGGTCATACATGACATAACCTATGTGGGTTGGATATAGGTACCATAAATACTTACTACAGAGCTAGAGATGGGTATATGGTAGATGGGATGGTGAGATCAAGCACATCCCATTTGAGAGGGTGTAGAGATAGTTCATACTAATATAGGGTATTCTTGATTTTGCTTAGTATAAGAGGGAAGATGTAGAGTTTTTACTACTAGAGTCATAACCATAGGAGGATGAGTTAGTTTATTAGGAGCTTCCTAATAGGGTGAGAGATGATGTGGGCATCATAGCTAATTTTATTACATGGTTCTAGGATAGGTATGAAGTAACCTATTTTGGTTGGGGTGATAGGGGTCAAAGACCCATGGATATTGATCTGGCATATGGGTCTACACAGGGTGATCCACAAGTAGCTACGATATTGGCTACATCCTAGGCCCAAATTACAACATTATAAGGGCATATGACCACACTATAAGGCCATATTATTGCTCTTTGGGGATATGTGGGGGATATGATGATGGAGAGGGACCAGGCACGAGCCCAGGTCATTACATTATAAGGATAAGTAGCTAGTTTGTAGGGTTGGGTAGGTGCATTACACAGGTAGATTTGTGTGGGTATGGCATCAACAACAGTAGGAGGTCCAGTAGATTCAATGCCATTGGCATGTTATTTAGCCACTTACAAGAGCTTCATTATTATGATGTGATGGTATTTGATCAATTACCCCATGATATGATATTTACTAAGTATAGAGTTAGCATGGGTGGTGTGGATGTGCTTGGTACCCTAGGTTAGTGGGCTATGATAGTGGGTTAGATAGGGGTCCCAGGGGGACCACCACTAGGTATAAGTATATATGGGGCTAGTGGTAGTGGTACGCTAGGTATAGGTGTATGATGAGATTGGATACATAATTTATTTTTTGTGATATGTAAACATGTATTTTGATATCAGCCTATGCACCATCAATGCGAGATGTATATGAGTGAGAGAGATATAAACATGTATTGACATGTTTTTGATGGGTATGATTCATATGACTTATATGAGATGATTCAAACATTTTAATGGTGATTTCTATGTTTTTATGAGATGCATTCATTCATGTTTATGATGTGATTATTTTATGACTAATGCTACTTTATGATTCAGAGACTTTTATATTTTATAGATGATGATTTCTTATGGACTTATAATTATGATGCTTTTTGTTCTTAGCATAGGCAGGTGATGATATATAGTTTGATGATGATGGGATTTAGATTCTATGGATAGATTCTAATGTGTGGTTAATTCTTATGATGTACATGCTTTGATAAATAATGTGTGAATGTTATGTAACTTTGTGAAAGAAAATGGTTGGTATGATGTGTTTATTTTGATTCCAAGATTTTGTTCATTGTGGACTATGTTCTACTTTAATATTGTTATGATGAATATAGACAGGATTTAATGTAACTATAGGTAGTAATGTCCTCATTAAGCAATATAATAGAGAGTAAGAAGAATGTGTGTTGGGTTCATTGGCCTCAACCTTGTTAAACCTAGGGTGGATTGATCTTAATGAAAATAAACCATTCATATGCTTTGTAATAGGACATTTATAGTGAAAAGGTATCATTATAGATGTAATGTTGCCAAGTGAGCTCATAGTCCATTTATTTATAGAAGGTATATTGGAAAAGGATATGATAGGTAAACAAAGAGAAAAAGGGATAAGATAGAAACCTAATGTGGATTTTATTACCCTTTTTATAGGTGACCTGAGAACCAGAACAAACAAGTCCATGTCTTTACAAGGTGTAGACTAATTGATGCGAGAAGTCTACAAATATATATTTTGTTATGAGAGAACTAATTATGGCCCTTTTGTATGATAATAGGGTGATGTATTACTTGTTTTTATAATAGAAGTGAAGTTGATCAATGTAGGAAGCTTCAAGTGCTTTATTTGAGCCAATTGTGGCTTTTATGAACATAATATTTTTGACATTTTGGCTTAGCCATCCTTTGAGGGAGTGATCTAAGTATGAAAAATGTTTGATAACTATCCTTCAAGGGATCGATCTATCTATTTTGATTTTATTTAGTAGCCATCCTTTGAGGGATAGGTGTGTCTTTAAGAAAATGGACCCAAATAATATGTTGTATCCCATAGAGAAAATTTCAATGTTTTCTTAGACATGGTCCCATCTATCCAAGATTAGAGGTTTACATTATCAAAGTAATATTTTTACCATAAAAAGTGGTTTTTAGGTAAGGAAAAGTGATTTTTTGGAAACAAATGACCATGGGATTTCATCTAGTTAAAGACAAAAAGTATCCATCAAAACCATGCCATGGGTAGAGTTGTGGTACCCCTATTTAAGATTGGGATAAAACTATGACAGATAATCACATGGGTCTATTTTAATCAAATGTCCCCAAGAGGAATAGGGTAATAAGATAAGTGATGGGTAAATCTCATAAGACCAAGGGGTGAGCTTAAGTTAGACCACAAGGTTCTTTTAGATCTCTCTTAATAGTAAAAAGGATGTAGATGCAAAGTGTTGAGAGGTTTAGGTTTTGGTTTGCCTTCAAGAGAGGGCAAATGATAACATCATGATCCATACTTATGGGTGATGATATAGGGTCCAAAATAATTAAAAGCAAACTTGTTCTTTTTTATTTTCTCCATATTCATTACATGTTGGTTTTATTTTAGGAGGAGGTCTCTAATGTTAAATTTGCATTGTTTCAGATGTTTGTTTTAAGCAAGGGTGATACACTCTTGGTAGACATGAAGATTATTAAGGGTGTCAAGGTGATGCTCATAGAGAAACTCAAGACATATGAGGCATTATTTTCAATATTCATCTTCAAAAAATATGTCTTATAAGGATATATGAAGAGAAGGGATCTAGACTTTGAGAGGTAAAATAGTCTATATGCCAAAGACCAGGGAAAAAGGTGTAGAGCTCGTAGAGGGTCAAATGTTGGTGTGATAGGCCCATGAAGAGAATGGGATATGTAGTGCCAATCTCAACTTGAAGCAATTAAAATTTTAGTTAGAATATTAATGAGGGCTTTTTTAGAGGCTTTTGCCTATCCATTTGCCTATATATGATAAGGTGAGGAATGGCTAAGCTTGATGCCAAAAGTGTTGTATAGGGCTTAAACTTTCTTGTTTTTTAAGGATTTTCCATTATCAGTGATGATTTTATGAGGGACACCAAAATGATGAATGATGTGGTGATTGATGAAATCGATATTTTTTAAAGATTTAATCTAGATAAGGGGAATGGATTCCAATTATTTAGTGAAATATTCAGTTGTGGTGATGATGTATTAGTGTTGTTGAGATGAGTGAGGATTGGTTTCTCTAATGAGATAAAGTCCCCACTGCAAGAATGGCTAATAATATTTAGATACCTGAAGTCCATTAGTGGGTACATGATGCAAGTTAGCATGTTGTTGGCACTTGACACACTTATTTACATAATCACAATAGTATTGATTAAGGGTAGGCCAATAATACCCTAGACACAAGATTATTTTACTGATAATGAGGTCACTAAAATGTCCCCTACAAACTCCATCATGAGTTTCCTTGATGGCATGGGAAATATCATGACTACATAAGAAGTGGAGAAGAAGGTCATCAAAGCCATGTTTTTATAGGATTCCCCCTAGTATGGTATAATGAGATGTACCCTAAACAAAGGCCTTTTGGGCATTCTTTTAGAGGTCAGATGGAATAATGCCTAGGTTAAGGTAATTGAAATTTTGATCATACCAGATGTCAAAAGGGGACACCTCTACACTACAACTGAAAGGAAGGGATGACCTAATAAATGAGAGCCTAATGAAATGATGGATGGTGACAAATATTTTGAAGTTAGTAGGTTGAGAGGGGATTTGAGATGCAAGTGAGGCCATTATATCTACAAATTTATTAGTAGATCAAGGTACTAACTGGATCTAGTAATGTTCAAAATATGTTAAGAGATTGTCAACAAAAAGCTTATACTTTTGTAAAACATCATTTTTGCATTGATAATAACTATTGACTTGGTTGTTTATGAATTGGGAATCATCAAAGATAGAGATTGTTTTGATTCCCAAGGTGAGAGTAGTTTGGAGACCAATGACTAAAGCTTCGTATTCTGCTATGTTATTAGTGCATTCAAAATCAATTTTACAGGATAGTGGAAGAGGTTCACCATGAAGGGGTATGAGAATTAGGCCTACACCCCCACCATAATAGAATTTAGAGCCATTAAAAACATGGTCATTTGATAAGGGGGTTATTTCTAAGAAAGTGTTATAATGGACTCATCTAGAAAGGTTAATGGGATGGGTTAGTTATCTAGGAGGGGGTCTTTAACAAATTGGTCAGCAATGACCTTCCCTTTAATAGATTTTTGGTGAAGAAACTCAAGATTTAATTTAACTTTTTAGGATGGGTATATCATGTCTCATAATCCAGAAGTTGTGGCTAATATAATAGACAACTTACTCTTTATTTTGTTCATCTTGATGAGCCAGTATTTCACTTAAAGAGTGATTAGTGATGGATATGTAAAGGTAGAAAGGTTGGTCATCCCTAGGTGGGCTAAGAATTGGTGGATAAAATAGGTAATCCTTAAGTGAGTCAAAGTCTTTTTGATAATATTTGGTCCATCTAAAGGAGGTGTATTTCTTTAGGAGATGGTGAAAGGGATAGCATCTATCTGATAACTAGGAGATGAAGTGACAGATAAATTAGAGTTTTCCCTATAGACTATGAAGTTGTTTAAGGTTTTTTGGAGGAGGAATTTATAGGATGGCTTTGAATTTAGTAGCATCAATTTCAATTCCATGGATGGAAATGATAAATCCAAGGAGTTTCTCAAAAATAACCCTAAAAATGCATTTCTTAGGATTGAGCCAAATATGGAATTAGATTAGTCGATCAAAAATGATAGAAAGAATAACTAAATGGTTCTCTCAGTGTTTGGATTTCTTAATGAGATCATCCACATAATCCTCTATAATCTTATGGATAAGATCATGGAATATATAGGTCATGGCTCATTGATAAGTTGCTCTTATATTTTTTAAACCAAAAGGCATGACTCGATATTAGAAGGTTCCCCAAGGAGTAATGAAGGTAGTTTTATGTTGATCTAAGGAGGTGATTGAGATTTGATTATATCTTGAAAAGCCATCCATGAGGGATAAAATCTTGTGGCCTATGAAAAGGTCAACTAGTTGTTCGATATTAGGTAGAGGAAAGTCATATTTGGGGCATGCAAGGTTAAGGTCATGCATATCCATAGAAATATGGAGTCTCCTAATGGGTTTGGTAATGAGAAAAATATTAGAGACCCATTGTGGATACTCACTGGGTTGAATGAAGTTGATATATAGAATATGTTTAAGTTCTTTGATGAGAATAACTATGTGAGTGTACATTTTGTAAAGGTTTTGCCATACTATCTTAGCCTTAGGATAGGTAATGATGTTATGGAGAGCAATGGAGGGGTCAATCCTAGGCATGTCCTGATAAGACCATGTGAATGCGATGCTATGGTCTCAAAGGAATGTGGGGTAATCTCATTGCTCATCTGAGTTTAAGGATAGACCTAGTTTAATGATATGAGGATCCTCTTGGGTCCCTATGTTAACATCGATAGTTGCTTCATTGATCATGATTTGGTTTTCAACAAGGAAAAATTTATGGATAGAAGAATATATTGCACTAAGATAGGTGAGGATAGAATCATTGTGTTGGCATTGAATGGTATGAATGGTGGGTGAATCATGATCAATCATCTTAGGATGGATAAGGGGAAGGATTTTGGTTTGGTCACCTTATTGATAGGTCAGTGGGCCTAGGACAACTATATTGATCCCAAAAAAATATTGATGGGATGATATTAGAGTCTTTAGATTGGGAAGATGAACTAGGTGAGGATGGAATTACTTCTGTGGGGGTAGTAATAGGTTCTAGTGAGGTGGGTTCTTTTGGTGGTTTGAATTTGAGCCCAAGGAACTTACAAGGTTTTTATGTTTTGATAACATGCAATTAATGAGGTCCTTATTCATAAAGGCCCATACCAAATCCTTTCCAAGAAAAATGATAAAGATAGGTTTTGACAAAGGCTAGATTGCATAGATAGGAGAAATTAGAAGTGAAAGTTTGAATGTATAGAATGGGGATAAGAACAAGAAGTGGTCAATCAAGCCCCCCATAGAAAAAAATTGTTCTATTATTGGGAGGTATAAAAGGGATGATATAACCTATGCTGGGATCATAAGAAGGGTCATTTTAAAGGCTCCCATATTCCTACAGAGTGGGAAAGGCATCTAATGCTAAAAGTTGATATTCTCCAAGGGAAAGACACTAGAAATTTTGTGCTAGGGAATCCTTAATAGAAATTTGGAAAGAAGGGATAGATGCACTGGTTGAGGCTTCATTGTTGTTGATGGTTGAGGTATTGTAGGTTTTGGTTTATTGTACAATTATGTTAATGGGTTTGGTTGACTGCACAAGATATGATGTGGAAGGAGGACACCATTAGGCCTATAGGTCATGTTGTAAGATGTAAAATGACTTGGATTAGCCTTGATGGTTATAACCTATCTTTAATGTTTAAATTTAATGCAATGGTGTAAAGTATAAGGGATGCAATTCATAGCTCAAATCCAAGGGCATCTGAGTAGAATGTTATATTACAACTCACCCTGTTCAAAATATAATATCTGGGGAATGGTGTGCATCCCCAAGAATATTTGAAGGATAATGGTTCCCAAGGTAGTGGCCATTGTGTCATTAAAGGAATGAAGAACCATTGTGATTTTGGCCATGATGTTCTTTGGTAAATGTAGTTGATTGAAATTATGGTAGGAGATTATGTTGATGCTAGATCCTCCATTAATCATCACCCTTTTGACATGGGTTTGATTAATGTATACAGTGACAAAGAAAAGCAGATTAGATTCCTTGGAGTGTGCTAGAGGTATCTCAAAATATTGGAAGTCAATAATGGTTGAATGTTGGAGGGTTATAATGAAATATGTTATTGGTTGAGGGTCATCTAGTTGAACCTCTATGGATTATAGGGCTTTTATTAGCTCTTGGCAGTGGTGGGGCATTTTGTTAATCAAGTTGTAAAGGCTCATCTTTACCAGTGCTTGGTGAAGTTGTTTCAACATGGTTTATTAAACAAATGCATAAGAGTTGGTGAGAGGGGCACTAAAGATGGACACTTTGCATCTTGGTGGTGGCATAGGTGTTGGTGTTTGAGCTTGGTTAAAAGGCTAAGAATTTGAAGGATATGTCCATGGAATGGATGCCTTGGCTCTTCCTTTACCCCTTTGTTGATCTTGAGATCAGGTAATCATGTGAATGGTATGGAAAATAGGATCGATTGGACTAGATGATTATGTTAATTCTTTTCCCTTACCTATAGATGAGGGTGAGGAAGTAGGTATAGGTTAAGATATAGTTTGGATAAGTTGGGTTGGTATTTGGGTTGGTAAGGTTAGTGAAATTAGTTCATTTGATAATAGATCATCATCATCATATAAGCAATGAACAAGAGCTTAGAGAGCTTTGTAGTTCTATGTCATATCTTGGTGTCCTATGGTATGCATAGATTTGAGTATCATCAAACCAAGATGGTTTGGTATTAGAGGAGGTGAATGGATTAATAGGTGGAAGTTTAATGGAGGATGTTTGAAACATCCTTTATAAATAATAGAGTAAGATTAATTTAGAGGTGTTGAGGGTGTTGAAATTTTCATTGAGGAAATAGGAACCCTCTTAAGCATGGTATTGACCTTAGAGAGGGTAGGTGGTTGGGAAACTTTAGTAGAAGGTTTGGGTTGGGTTAGTTTAGTTGTGATTGGGTTACTTATGGATGGTTTCAAAGTAGAGGATGAGGGGTTGATAATAGGTGGAAAAGTGGAGGGGGATAAAATAGTAAAAGTGATGAAGAGTTCAATGGCATCAATGGTGAAGGGGTAGGCATAGAAAAGGGCATTGGTTTAATTGAAGCAGAATAAGTGACTGGGATGGTGGATGGGTTGGGTCCCAAAATAGATGGAAAATGAGAAGGAAATGGCATAAGTTTAGCTCAAGGATGAGGTTTAGGTAACTACACCCTTCAGTCCATCTTGGTTGGTGGTTTATTAGGTATATTAGTGGGGGTTAGGTCTAATTTGATGGGTGGATGGGTGATGCTAGGTGTGGGAAGGATACCCAGATTCTTGGTTGGTTTAGCTAGAAAATTATGAGATGATCTAAGTGGAGGTGGGTGATATGGTTCTCTCATGTCTTGGGAGAAAGAAATATTTGATGATGGGGTGATAATATGTGGGAGAGTGGATGACAATGAGGTCAAGGATTCAGTTTTGTTTTGGTATGGGAGCCCCAAATGGTGCCAAAAGGTGGCTCTATCTAGGTCAAGTTATGAGGTAAATTCTAAACTTTGTACTAACTAAGAAACGTGCTTGTAAATGGGTTTCATTCCTTGATCAATCATTTCAAATGTTAAGCCCTTGGGTGAAGAAGAGGGAATGGTTCCTTTATCTTTACTTGAGTTAGAAAGTTCCAAAATGATGGTTTCTTATGGGGTGATTAAGGGAGTAGATGGTTGTTTGATCAGGGGTGTAGGTATGGTCCTATATCCTTCCTTTGCTAGGGTATCCAAAGGAATAAAGGGGGATTCTACCATTTCATTTCGTGGGGTAGAAAAAGAAGCGGTTAAATAAATAACTACTTCTATGAAAGGAGAAGTAGGAATGGGTATGGTTTGATCAAGTGAAGATGTAGGGGCTATAGATCCTTCTATTTAGGTCTTCGAAGGGATAAGAGGTAAATTTTCTTCTTCCATAGGTTAGGTTGGTGAAGGAGTGATATAAATGTAAGGCTCATCCACCATGGGATAATTTATGATGACATTGATTATGTGTGCCTCATGAGATGAAGATGGTTCAAATTCATTATCATGGTCTTGGGTGGGTGGAGGATGGTTAAGAAATGGTTTGAAAAAATATTAAGATAATGGTTGGGAGGTGAGTTATGGTTGTCAAATGATAATTTACCCATTATCAATTAGGTTTTGGATAAGACTTTTAAAAGTGTTACACCAATTTATGTCATGCCCAATGACTCGATGGAAAGCATAATGGTCATTTTCATTGTACCACCCAAACATGGGGAAAGAAGGGTCAAACTATTAGGGTGGCTTGATTGGTGGAAGTTGAATAGGGTTAAATTTGAGTAGTTTGTCCAATACAAAGGAATAGAATTCTCCTATAGTTGTGAATTGTTTAGGGGTGGTGTATTTTTGGTTTTGGTTTGGTGGATAAGTGGGCTTAAAAGGAGTGATTTGATGGGGTTGATTAATAGATGGAGGTGGGGAATATTTCAACACCATCAAGTCTATAGAAACTTTGGCTTTAGAATTAGATTGGTTAGTTATCTTGATATAATAGGGATCATTAGATTTGAATCTAGAATTCTTATTTTTCAATTTTAATTTACCCTCATATAAGGCTCAATTCTCAAGTTTGCATGCCATTGTGAATGCTTCATCCAAGGTTATAAATGTTTGCACCTGAAGTGTGGGAGAGATGTGTTTTGTGAAACCCTTATAGAAAATATCAATGAGTTTCATTTGGGGTAGTGAAAAGGATAGTTGATTAATGAGACATTTTCATCATGCAATGAAGTTAGAATTTAATTTATCATCAAACTGCTTGATTGAATAGAGGTTGATTATGGAGATCTTCTTGTATATATTGATAGAGAAATGTTCTATTAAAATTTGGGTGAGTTGGGGGAATGAAAAGATATAATTCTTAGGAAGGGCACTGAACCAATCCAAGGTGGGTCTTGATAAAGACATAGGGAAGGTTCAGAGGAGGAGGGTGTCATCATATGTGATCAAGTAACAAGAATGGTGAAACACCCTCAACTATTGTTGAGGATCCTCCTTACCCTAAAATTTAGATAATTTGGGGAACTCCCATTGAGGAGGATAAAAATGAATTGGGATAGATGGGTTGATAGGTTTGTTGTAGATTTGGTCATAGGATAAAAGATTATGGGACCCAGAGATATATGACTTGAGTTTGGTCATATTATCTATGAGCATCTATATTAGGTTAAGTTGGGTTTGGTTAGTTGCATAATTCGATGGTATGTTCTATAAAGGTTGAGTTGCAGCTATGAATTAGTATGTGATAGGAGGTATGGAGGTGGGCACATATTGGTATATGGTGGCTTGAGGTTGGGATAGTACATAGACAAGATTGATATGCATTAAAGGTTGAGTGGAAGGTGCAGTATATTCCAATGGGTTGGGAATATATTGATAAGGTGTTGTGGGGGATTTTAGGGGAAGTGATAATGATTAGTTTAGGGGTAAATTTGGGTTGGTTAATGGGGGTATGGCTTGGGTTGGTAATGATAAAGTGTTTGCAAGTTATTGATGGGTAGTCATCCTAGTGTTAATAGGAGGGAATGATTTTGTTATGGATATAACCAAGCTCTAAAAGGGGGTTGAAGTTGGTATATTGGTTAATCTTGAGGGAATGGTAGACATGGGTATGGAAGATATTATGTCGATAGAAGGGGAATATGTGAAAAGAGGTAAAGTTAAGCTAATGTTAGAGATATTAGTTGGGGAAATAGGTGTCTAGGTGGTGGTAGTAAATGAACCAATGGTACAATATGAAGCTTGCCTAACAGAAGGTTGGGATGATGTAACATCAACCATGAGGTGGTGTGGCATACCATAGGGTAGATCCATGGGAGGAACTGAAGCCATCAAAGTATGGTAGGCTAAAGTATTAAGATAGTGTTACAAAGTAACTAGATTTTTATTTAGAAAGGTGGAAAAATTTGGATCACCTTCAGGAATTATGGGAGGCACCATATGTGGGGGAGAATGGTGTGGCAAAGCATGGGGTGATCTATCAACATCTGAGGTGTAATCTATGGATGAGGATGAAGAAGAAGATGGTGGTTGGTTGTTTTGATTTATCACTTGTTGTCTAGTTAAGACCATATGAGAAATTTATAAATAGATAATGAACCTCTCACCTCAAACAAAGAAAATCCCAAAGCAAGTAAAGCACACACTAAAAGTGCAATTAATCCTAGGATTTGTTTTAAATCACTTTTGGATTATGATTTAAAGAGTGTGAAAGGGGAAATTGGATTTTAAATTAAGTACTAAAAGAGCCATCTAAGGATGGTTTTAGGTTAAGTTTTGGTGCTCAAATAATATGCACTAGACTAGATATGTGGCCTGGTATTGGGGGCTTGCTCCCTCCACTTCATGAACCCAAAGTTGAGCTGGGCCACTTAGCCAATAGATACCATTTGTCTATATTTGATACTCTTCCAAAGAATGGAGTGGGCCCTCCCCTTGGTGATGAAATCCAAGTGAGATTGTTAGGTGGGTAAGGTGATCCAAAGGGTGAAAAAATCCCAATGGGCCTTGTCTCAAGTAACTTTTGATTTTTATTTTGTGCAAGTGGTTTGGTAGTGTAACATTTGTGTGCTACAATTAATTCATAATGTGTTTAACTAATCTAGGTGATCTAATCATTAAGTAGGAAAAATAATGAATACACTCAATTTTAACCCAAAATATTTTGTTTGATGTCTTTGCATGCAAACGAGAAATAGCTAAAAATATAGCTAAAGCAAGATGAAAAAATGCAACCTACCCTAAGATGAAAACCTTTTTTTTTTAAATTTTTAGGAAGAAAAAGAGATAAAATTTTTATATTTTGAAATTTAGAAATAACAAAAATGCAAGAGCATGAATTTTCACTAATGCAACTTATTGACTAATAGATTTATCCTTATCTAACAATGTCTTATTTTGACTCCATACCCTTCTTCTTTCAAGAATAAATATGTTAAACAACAAATGGGTGAACTATAAAGATTAGTTCCCCTCTGAATTAAGGTACAACTCCCTTTAATATTTTCAATGAATTTGAATATTCAGATACACTTTTAAATAGAAAGTGTTTTAAAGGTAAATTAACATCCACACGTCATCATTTTATGAATGCAATATTTTATAACAACAATAGATAATAGAATACATAGATTCTATTTTCAATAATGATTAAATAGAATAACATATATATAGCTGAACCAGTAAAAGGATAAAACACATATAATGAATTGTTTAAAGGAAGAGTAATCACTATATGAAAGAAGATTTCACATAGAAAACATAATCTCAAATACCCAAATGCATAGATCTAAGTATGCAATAATTAATCCTCTTTTTCATTCACAGATGAAAAATGTTTCAGACAAACATCACATATATTATATAAAAAAAGTGGTCCAATTCTAAAATTTTTTAACTCCTTTTTCTTTTTTCTATATCTACCCATATTTTAAAATTAAAACTATATATAGTTTTCATAACTAATCTACTTATCAAACTAAACTAGAGTTAAAGTAACTCTGACCCATACAAGATTTAGTTTTTTTAACAAATTCACTTAAAGATCAATTTTTGAATAGAAAAACACTGAATAAAAGAAACTATGTAAGTAAAATCATTACTGAAGTGATGGATTAGGATCTCTAGAGTTGCTCTGTTTGGTTGGGTAGACACATTGAGCTTTCCACTCCTGAAATGCCTTAACAAACTCCTAAATTTTTGTAAGATTGGGAATGCTGACATATTTTATCCTTGATTTCTATATGTTTTCTTCCCTCCAAATTTTATCCATATTTTATGTGTGTTTTAGTAGAGTGTCGATGCAGTGACAAAGAAGTGAATCTACCTTTGAAATTTGATAAAAATATTTAGTTGATAACTTGTCACTTTCTTTAATGATGTTGATCTTTTCCCTAAAGGATTGAATCACAGTATTGATATCTTTTTTTGGTTTTCCATCATCTTTTATGTATTTTATATCAATACTCTATAAATCATGTTGTAATGACTAAATGAATTCAATTATTTCCTTGTTCATTTTTGTGATTTCCATTCATCCTTGTCAGGATACTAAATTTCTCCATTTAATATTTTTCTTACTTACATATAATACATATTCATCTAGATTTGTCAAGTTCTTCTCTGACAAAATTTTTGTTATTCCATACTTTTGTACTTCACCAATCTGGTTCATCATGCTCATCCATTTTCCTTCATCTTTTAATATACAAAGTGTTTTGAGTCTTCATATCTTCAATAGTAAATATGGTTAAATCATATACATCATTAAATTTATGGATGAATTTTGTACCTTTCTAAATGATGCTATCCAACCAATTATCAAATACCCTGGTAACCATTTTGACTCTGTGTATTTGGTCCAGCATCCTTTGATTGATATCTGATTTTGGATCAAAAGGCAAGGGTAGTTTGGTGATCAGTTGTGGATCTGGACTATGAATGGCATCAATGTACTCTACCATTAATTGCACAATCTATTTTAATTCTCTTTTATCTTTTTCATCCTTCTAGGTTCTACTGACTATCCTTTTGGTGGACGCTTCAAGGTGATGCACATCTGTTGCACGTGATGCAGTCCCAAGATCAAATTTTTTAATTATAAAATCCTAAACTATAGGATCTTCAACTTCTTCATTGGATATTGGCCTAGCTATTTTTGCATTCTAATTCCCTATATTAGGGTCGACATCTACCATGGATGTTATTTTTAACTTTTTGGATTTAGGAACTTTTCCTAAACATTTACTCACCATATCCTCTTAGGGCAAAGAAAATGGAACTACTTTCCATTTGTTTCTAATTGAGATTTTCAACCACTTGGGTGTAGATGTTGAGGCATCTTTATTATGATTTGGTTGATCAGAAGGTACATTTTAAACAATCATTAGTTCAAAAAAATTAGAAGTAATCACTATTTGTTGATCTACACTAACCTCTTCTGTCATTGGTGAACCAGATTCTTTGTCACCTTTGGCTTCTCCTAAATCTTCTTTAGAATTTAAATCCATAATTACCTTTTCAAAAATCTAAGTCATTCTCTTGCTTTGGGTCCTTGATCTGGTGGCATGAGGAGGTAGAGTAGTTACAAGGGCCTTTTTAGATTCTTTGATGATAAGATCCCTTCCAATTTTTATTCTGGAAGTACCTACATCACAAATAACAATAAGCCAATTAAAGGATCTTACTGAAAATGGGGATTCAATTATTGACGTACATTAATAGAAAGCTATGTTTTGAGCTCCCCCTAGTTTTTACTCTCTCAACCATTTCTTAGTTTTCCTTATCACTGGGAGGGTCTTAACCTCAATTCTATCTTCTTCCTTTTTCTCCCAGTCAATTTCTAGATTCGGTGATTGTCCTATCTTTTCAAATTCTGGATCAGTCAAATGTTCATCATTGTCAAAAATTCTAGAGATGTCCATATTCAAATTGAGGGTAATAATTTACCCTAAGGAGAACCTAGACCATAGTCTTCTTCTAACTTCAAATTCAGCTAAACAATCCTCCCAATAATCCTCTAAATGAGGGATATGTGAAAACCCTATCCCAAGATCAAAGTTATCTCTAGTGAAACCTTTGCTATCAAATTGTGATCTGGATGTGAAGTATTGAAAATTATATTTCTTAAAATCCAATTCTAAATTCAAAGCATCAGAAGTTGACTTTCATGAATAACATCCAAGTTTAATAGGAAAAGATATACCAAATTTCTTTTTTTTTGGGAATTTTTTTATCTACATGTGCTAATTGTCTATAGATTTCTATAAACACAAATCAATCAAAAACATACCTAGGTAACCTTAAAGGTTCACCATCAAAACCCCCAACTCTAATATAAGTGAACTTGGAAAACTGAGTGAAAAAACTACCATAAATGTTGATTAATTACATAGATTCATCAGACAACCTTTTATTGATGTTGTTTGATAATTCAAAACTCATCATCCTAGTAAAAACATCATTGACTCTCCTGTAATCCTCATAGAAATTATGCATTTGCAATTGTGAGTAATATTCATAAATTTTACTATCTTCAACCAAGGGTGCATGTGGTAATCCTACCCATTGTCTTGTAGATGCTAGGCAATAGAAGAGGTATGAAGACATATAAAAAAATTTATTTTCCAAACAATTACTTAAACCCTGATACAAACTTTCAACTATAATTTTTGCCCAATCTAAATATTTCTCTCCTTGGAGGATCACTTGTATGAAGAAGTACATCTAGTCTTCCCAATAATATACATGGGCATTGCCTTTTAGTCTATGTAGTAATACTATAATATCTTGTACTTCTATAATCATATGATTTCTTGCTAATAGTCTTGGTAGTCTTGAACCTCCTTTTTGGAATTTCAAAAGCTAATTCCTAGAAATCATGCTCTTGTAAATTGCTTTTTTTAATTAAAAATAACTATAGGAAGAAGAAATATCAAGGTCAGAGTATGGTTCCTTGGGAGGAATTCTCATTACAAGAATTAGGGTTTGTTTGTTGATATGCAACAAAACATTTCCATCTATGGTCCTGATGCACCTGTTTTGAGGTTCATATCTATTCATGCATTCAAAGACTAATTTAGGGGATTAAATAGCCATGAGAAAGGCTACAGATTCAACCCAACCACTTTCTATTATCTTCTGTATCATAGGATTTGTCATAAGATTTCTATCCCTTTCCTTAAAATCTACCAAGTCATATTGGACCAGAGAAGTGTCTCCAATTTTAAGAGGAGAACATATGAGACCAGGACCATGCTCATAATCAAGACATGTAGATTTCATGGCTATAGGTTGGAAGATATAATGAAGAGAAAATGTTTTGAACTCCTTAAATAATGTTATAATCTCAAAAGGATCCTTCTTTCCAACCAAGTATAGGAAACATCATATAGTAAGATTAAAACTCACCTTTAAATTTGTTTGAAATCACTATGGATTTGAGTAATCAAATATCTTATACCATCTGCATTGTTTTCCTTTATATCACGCAATATACTTATTTTCTAAATTTGAATTGTTCTCTTTTGATATAGATATTAACCAGATTGGATAATTAAACTGAAATAATATGTGCTAATCATGCTTGATAAGACATGTAATTTGACATATGTATTAATGGCAAGCATTTTTTTATGCATGATTTTGATGGGTAATGATTATCTATAACCTCATGAAAATTCAATTTTCTTAATTTATAATGAGTTTTGGATATATTCTCCTCTAAATATCCCACTAATTTTTACTTAGAGAAAGCCTTAGGGCAATATGAGAGTATAGTCATTGAACCATTGAGCCATTAAAATTTTGAAAATGAGGTTCAACTTTGGGGTTCAATGATATGAGATGAACTACACAAATCAACCAATAGTCATATGATCTTTCTAGAAACTTTGAACTTTGAAACATTGAACCATTGAACTTTTAAACTCTACTATGTAGGTTTAAACATTAGGTTTAAGTGACAGGTTCAAATGGTAGTTTCAAATGGTAGGTTAATTTATACAAGGAAATTGAGTGAACATGACTCTTTACAAGACATTGAGTATTAAAATTTTGAACCGTTGAAGTTTTGAACTCTAAAAAAGGGTTCAAGTTCAATCGAAAGGTTCAAAGTCATAATTAAAATACACAAAAGGACAAATAGTTCACTTTGAGAAATATTGAACCATTGAACCTATTGAACTCTTGAATCATTAAATTTTTGAACCATTAAACTTATTGAACTTTTGAACTCTGAAAAAGGTTCAAGTTCAAAGGTTAAATTCTTTTAAACATTTACACATGAAAGGTGATAAGTGGGTGAACCTATTTTATGGTAAATTCACAAAAAATTGAAAAAGGTAACTCAAAAGGTAACATTGGCTCTGACTGGTGATTGTATTTTATGACAAAATGTAGAGAACTCAAAAACTCTGGTTATGTAGACTGAAACACAGCAATAGAAGAAAAGGAGAAAGACAAACCAAAAAAGGGAAATAAAAACCCAAAATGTGACAATAAAGGAAAGGCTATGTACAAAATAGGGGATACCTATTTCACAGTCGATATAACTTAAGATCCTATCCATTATAAGATAGGGGTAAAATAACTCCATCCAAATATTCTAATTTAAAATAATTAGGACCAAGTACCTAATGAATTTTGAAAGGTCCTTTCCAAAGTGAATCAAATTTGTCATGTACTCCTTTAGGTTCTTTCCTTCTATCCCATATAAATACTTCATCTCCTTCCATGAACTTTATAGGTCTAGTTTTTTGATAAAAATATTTTCAACCTTGGTTTGATGAGCAGTAATCCTATCAACTAGTTCATTCCTCTCCTCCTTAATTTTAGTTAAGTACATAACTATTTTCTCTAAAGAATCTTGAAATTACTGATATTCAATAACATTTTGTAATTTAGCTATAAATAATTCTAGAGGTAATGATAACTATGCTCCTATCCTATAAACTAGCTCAAAAGGTGCCATTCTTATTGCTCTTTTTGGGGTTATCCTGTCAGCCCAAAGTGCTTTGTATATTTTCTTATGCCAATCTCTGGGGCTATCACTCACCAATTTCTTCATGATGGATATCATATTTTTATTACTGGATACTATGTCCATTCCCTTGAGGGTAATAATCTGATGAGTGAGAAAGAGAGATACTATGTTCATAGCAGAATGAAGTAAGTTCCATTAAAGAAAAATTGGTAGGCTCTGATACCACTTGTTAGGGATCAACCAACAATAGATTACACTTGTTAAAGCAATAAATGTGGAATTAAATTTGATAGACAAGTAATTAGAATGATAAACAGCAAGAACAAGAGATACAAGAAACCACCCTTAAAACTTGTATTAACAAACTCTTTACAAAAGGAATACAATTGAAGAAACTTATTTCTTCCACACCTCTCCTAGATGTATAGATCTTTCACTAGATCTCTATTCCTCAAGAGCTCTCTATCTCTCAAGAACAATCAACTCCAACAAGCCTGGATTGATTCAATTTTGTACTGTTCTTCACATATAATGAATTACTACAATAATCCACACTAACTACAATAAGCTAGGAAGGTCTAATTCTACATATAGAATTAGGAGACTTGAGCATGCACTTCCAACAAACAGTTAAGCCACTTGAACAAGGGCTCTAAAAATAGTATTGCCAATAATAGAGACGCGAGCTTAAGACTACAACTCAAACTCATCATGCAAACACTCGCTTCTGTCCACGGAAATAGCTTTCTGGACGCACAGGTAACCAACGTCGGTTCCTATTGCTTGCCTGTGACCGCCGCTGGCCGACCTACTGCCGACGTCAGCGCCTCTACAACTGCTCTTGACCGATGTTAGTTGCTCCTAACTGACGTCAATGTCTGTGTAGACCCGAAACTGATAAGTGTATGCTCCTTGGTGAAGCTTTTAGCTCCATACCCTAACAATCTCCCACTTGGAGATAGACAGCTGCACCAATACCTGTATAGCAACATCTTCTAGCTCCTCCATCTTCAACTCAATCATGAAGACCAACGGAAGTTGAATGAAGATTCAACTTCTCCTTTGTAACCGGCTTGGTTAACATATCAGCAGGATTCCTATCTGTATGGATCTTCTCCAGCTTCAACTCACCATCTTCCAATACCTATCGTATGAAGTGATACCTTAGCTGTATGTGCTTTGTTCTTGAATGAAAGGCTAAATTCTTAGCCAAATGGATTGCAATCTGACTGTCACTATACAATCTGCAACTCTCATGCTCCCTGCCAAGCTCATCCATGAACCGTGTCATCCATATCATCTCTTTGCTAGCCTCTGTGGTTGCAATATACTCTACTTCTGTAGTTGACAAGGCAACAACCTTCTGCAACTTAGATATCCAGCTAACCGCCATTCCACCTACAGTGAAAACATAACCTGTAGTGCTCTTCCTACCATCCAAATCACCTACCATATCTGAATCTACATAACCATGTAGAGAAGTATCTGAACCTCCATAGCACAAGTGCCTACTGCTAGTTCCTCTCAGATATCTAAGGATCCACTGAATTGCTTTCCAATGTTCCTTACCTGGATTGGCCATATACTTACTTACAACTCCCACTGCTTGGACAATATCTGGTCTAGTACACACCATTGCATACATTAAACTCCCTACTGCAGAAGAATATGGAACCTTACTCATGTACTCTACCTCATCATATGAATTAGGACATCGTTCTTTACTCAACTTAAAATGTCCAACCAAAGGTGTGCTTACCGGTTTAGCATCCTGCATATTGAACCGTTTTAACACCTTGTCCACATAATCTTCTTGAAACAATATCAACCTGTGATTTTTCTTGTCTCTCTTAATGCTCATGCCAAGGATTTTCTTTGCTACTCCCAAATCCTTCATAGCAAACGTTTGAGCTAATTTCACCTTAAGCTCAGAGATATCCTGCATGTGTGATCCTGCAACCAGCATATCATCTACATACAACAATAGAATAATATATCTATCGTTATCAAATCTCTTGAAATACATGCAATGGTCAGATTGACACCTACTATAGCCATGTTCAGTCATAAACCTGTCAAATTTTAAATACCATTGCCTAGGAGCTTGCTTGAGGCCATACAAGCTTTTCTTCAACCTACACACAAACTTCTCCTTACCCTTAACCTCAAATCCTTCTGGCTGTTCCATATAAATTTCCTCATCCAAATCTCCATGAATAAATGTTGTCTTAACATCTAGCTGCTCAAGATGCAAATCCTCAAAAGTAACCAAAGACAGTACAACCCTTATAGAAGTCATTTTAACAATAGGAGAAAAAATCTCACCAAAGTCAATACCTGGCTTTTGTGCAAATCCTTTTACTACCAATCTGGCCTTATATCTCATCTGTCCATTATCACCTTCTTTCAACTTGTAAGTCCATCTATTCTTCAGTGTCCTCTTACCTGCTGGAAATTCAACCAAATCCCATGTTTGGTTCTCTCTTAAGGACTCCAACTCCTCAACCATGCCACGCTCCCACTAACTCTTGGACTCCACCTATATTGCTTCTTCAAAACTCTCTGGTTCTCCACCATTAGTTAGCAATAAATAAAATAAAGAAGGAGAATATCTAATTAGAGGCTTACTCACCCTTTCTGACCTCCTGATGGGTGTCTGAGACTCGTTTCCAACACGCTGTCCACCCAAATTCTCTGATAGTGACCAACCTCGGTCACCTGCAAACCTGTTACTGGCCAACGTCAGTTCTGCCTGACTGACCTCGGTGCCTTTACTGCTGACATCGATCTTTGTACGGCCGACGCCGATTTCTGTCCTGCTGACGCCGGTTCCTAAATTACCGACATTGGTCTCTGTGTTTTCCTGCAAGTGATTATTTCTTTTTCCTACAAGCTCATATTGGACCTTTACCTCGTCTAATTCACCATTGCTCTGCTCAGATTGATTCAGCTTCCTTAGCTGATCACAATACATCACTCTCTCATTGAAAACAACATCACAGCTCCGGATTACCTTGTTAGTTTCCAAATTCCACAATCTGTAACCAAAATCATCTGAGCCATAGCCAATAAACGTGCACCTCATAGACTTAGCATCAAGCTTCTTTCTATTTTCTTTATCTATGTGCACAAAGGCTTCACAACCAAAAACTTTGAGATATGAGAGATCTACCTTTTTACCTGTCCATGCCTCTTCTGGAAATCCACCATCCAGAGCTGTAGAGGGTCCTCTATTAATCAGGTATACTGCAGTGTCAACAGCTTGTGCCCAAAACTGTAAGGGCAAACCAGCATGCAATCTCATACATCTTGCACACTCCATTATTGTCCTGTTCATCCTTTCAGTAATTCCATTCTACTGAGGTGTTCTTGGAATCATCCTTTGCCTGCGGATTCCATGCATATAACAATAATCTCTAAACTTATTACTGCAAAACTCATCGCCATTGTTAGATCTCAGGCACTTTAATCTTTTACCTATTTCATTCTCAACCATATCTTTCCAGATCTTAAAAGTCTCAAATACATCAAATTTTCTCCTAATACAATAGATCCATACCTTCCTTGTAGCATCGTTTATGAAGGATACATAGTACTGTGATCCTCCAATGGAAGCAACCTAAGCCAGTCCCCACACGTCTGTGTGAATAAGCTGTAACTTATGCCTCTTCTTAGTAGACCCAGTCTTGAGAAAACTAACCCTTTTCTATTTTCCAAATACACAGTGCTCACAAAACTCTAGATCTATGCCTTTTAAATTTGAAAGCATACCTTTGGACTTAAGAATTGACATCCCCTTCTCACTCATGTGGCCAAGCCTGGAGTGCCACAATTTAGCATCCACATCTGAAGTAGATAATACAGAAGGAGATTTGTTAGTAACACAATTACACAAATAGAGAGCACCTTCTCTCTTACCTCTGGCCATAACAAGTGCACCCTTGGTCACCTTCCAAGATTCTGTTGTGAGAGTTACTGTACAACCCTCATCTCCTAACTTTCCTACAAAAATCAAATTTCTCTTCAAGCTAGGAACATGCATCACATCTCTCAACACCCATGTGTTTCTATTCTACATCTTCAGCTGCACTTTACCTTTGCCAATTATTTTACAGGGCTCATCATCCCCTAGATACACTATTCCAAAATCTCCATGGATATAGTCACTAAAATATTCCCTGTTAGGGGTAGCATGAAAAGATGCACCAGAATCTAATACCCAAGATTTTATATTATTATGTAGAGAGAAAATTAAAGCATCTTGTGCAATACCTGCAACCTTGGCTTCTTCCTTTCCTTTGTGCTGATTGTCCTCCTTAGGTTTTGACCAACAATCTCTGCTTATGTGCCCCATCTTTCCACAATTCCATCATTGTGGCCTTCTGCCATTTCTGGATTTAGATCTGCCTTTCCCCTTCGACTTGGATCTTGATCTGCCTTTCTTGCTCTTCTCTTTTTGCCTTCCCCTGCTCTCAAAACTTAAAGCGTTCCCAAATGTCTCTTCTGTGCTTTTTCTGCGTATTTCCTCATTCAAGATAACACTAAAAACATCCTCTACTTTCAAAATATTTGATGCAGATGCAGTATTTCTTACTACCATTACTAAGCCATGCCAGCTTTCAGGCAAAGAACATAATATCAAAAGTGCTTTTATTTCATCATCAAACACTATATTGACTGAACTTAATTGATTCACAATTCCATTGAAATCATTCAGATGAGTAGAAATAGATCCACCTTCATTCATATGCAAATTAAATAACTGCTTCATAAGATATACCTTATTGGAAGCTGAGGGTTTTTCATACAAATTTGCTAATGTAGTAATCAACTCTACCGTAGACTTTGCCTATGATAAATTAGATATCACAGTGGATGCTAGACTCAGTCTTATAGACCCTAGAGCCTTTCTGTCAAGAACTTCCCATTCTTCATCCTCCATGTCTTTGGGCTTCTTTGCAACCCCACCTAATGGTAAGTAGAGATCTTTCTGATACAAATAATCCTCTATCTGTATTCTCCAATGTTGGTAATTTTTGCCATTGAACTTTTCCATTCTCAATTTACTTTCATCTACCATTGCTTCTCCCACTCAAACAAAAATCCCTATGAGAATCTGTAATCAATACACACTATACATATCTAAACCTCCTGTTAGTGAACCTGAGCTCTAATACCACTTGTTGGGGATCAACCAACAATAGATTACACTTGTGAAAGCAATAAACATGGAATTAAATTAGATAGACAAGTAATTAGAATGATAAATAGCAAGAACAAGAGATACAAGAAACCACCCTGAAAACTTGTATTAACAAACTCTTTACAAAAGGAATACAATTGAAGAAACTTCTTTCTTCCACACCTCTCCTCGATGTATATATCTTTCACTAGATCTCTATTCCTCAAGAGCTCTCTATCTCTCAAGAACAATCAACTCCAACAAGCCTGGATTGATTCAATTCTGTATTGTTCTTCACATACAATGAATTACTACAATAATCCACACTAACTACAATAAGCTAGGAAGATCTAATTCTACATATAGAATTAGGATACTTGAGCATGCACTTCCAAAAAATAGTTAAGCCACTTGAACAAGGGCTCTAAAAATAGTATTGCCAATAATAGAGACGCGAGCTTAAGACTACAACTCAAACTCATCATGCAATCACTCGCTTCTGTCCACAGAAATAGCTTTCTGGATGCACAGGTAACCGACGTCGGTTCCTGCTGCTTGCCTGTGACCGCCGCCGGCCGACCTACTGTTGACATCAGTGCCTCTGCAACTGCTCCTGACCAACGTCGGTCGCTCCTGACCGACGCCAATGTCTGTGTAGACCTGAAATTGATAAGTGTATGCTCCTTGGTGAAGCTTTTAGCTCCACACCATAACAGTACATAACTATTTTCTCTAAAGAATCTTGAAATTACTGATATTCAATAACATTTTGTAATTTAGCTATAAATAATTCTAGAGGTAATGATAACTATGCTCTTATCCTATAAACTAGCTCAAAAGGTACCATTCTTATTGCTCTTTTTGGGGTTATCCTATCAGCCCAAAGTGCTTTGTATATTTTCTTATGCCAATCTCTGGGGCTATCACTCACCAATTTCTTCATGATGGATATCATATTTTTATTACTGGATACTATGTCCATTCCCTTGAGGGTAATAATCTGATGAGTGAGAAAGAGAGATACTATGTTCATAGCAGAATGAAGTAAGTTCCATTAAATAAAAATTGGTAGTGTTATCTACCATAATATTTTGAGGAACACCAAAATGTACCGGTATATTTTCTTTGATAAAATTACATACCACTTCTGAACTAATTCTCTTCACAGGGGCTGCTTCAACCCATCTCCTAAAATAATTAGTTATTGTTAAAATGTGTGTATGCCCAGCACTTGATAGAGGTGAAAGAGGCCCAATGAAGTCTAATTCCCATTGTTTTAAAGGTTCTTCAATAATGATAGGTCTTAGAGGTAATGCTACAAGTTATGGTCTTCCTAAAAACAATTTGCATTTTTCATAGTTAGCTACCCATTTATATGCATCTTTGAACATACGTGGCCAATAATAACAATTTCTAAGGATTTTGAATGATGTGACTGAAGAAGAGAAATGTCCAACATAGGCTTCATTATGAAAAACTTCCAACAATTTGTATTTTTGTTCCTTATCTACAAATCTTAGAAAGGTTCCATCTAGTCCCTTTTTATATAGGACATCACCCCAAATCACATATTTTACTATTTTTAAATTCAGATTCCTTTTCTCCTTTGGGGATAAATGACTAGGACAATCTCCATAATTAAGATAGTGTGCTACGTTTAGGAACCATGGATCTTGTAAGCTCACCAATAAGATAGTAGGAAGTTCTTATTCTTTACTTTTGGCTATTAATTGGCACAAACCATTTGGTTGGCTTAATCTCTAGATCATATTCTTGAATTTTAGCAACCCATGTTACTCTATTATTCATCCTAACATCTTGCTGAGTCATAATGCTTTCTACAGTCAAACTAGGAACAAATATAACTGAATGAGGATGAAGTATATAATATATGAATTGTTTAACAACATTCACTATAGCAAAAGCTTATTTCTTATTCAAAGAATATTTAAGTTCATGATTCTTGAGAGGAACACTAATAAAGGCTATTGGGGTTTCTATATTTAACTCATTCTTTTATAAGATACCAGACATGTATGTTCTGAAGCATAATAGTAAATAACATTTTTTTTTTGGAAATCAGGATTTACCAAAGTAGGTGTTTATGTAATCACCTTTTTAATATCTTCAAATCCTTTCTTAGTAGATTCATTCCATTTGAATACTTTTTTTCACTCATCATCCCTAAAATATGTTTTGTAATCTCAGCAAAATCAAGAATGAACCTTTTGAGAAAATTAATTTGACCAAAGAAAGACTTAACTCCAATCCTATTAGAAGGAAGGCTTAAATGTTGTATTGCTTTAACTCTTTCTGGGTCAATTTTGATTCCATCCTTTGAACTAGGTGTCCTAATAATTTCCCTTCTATAACATAGAAAACCAACTTATTAGGAATAAGAGATATCCCATGAATCTAGCACCTTTGTAAGACAGTCTCCAGATCCTTCAAATGATCTACTCTTTTTCTAAAGAAAATAGTCAAATTATCAAGATAAATGACAATAATTCTATCTTTTAGATCTTTAAAGGATGAATCCATTGCTCATTGAAAATTTACACCAGCATTAATCAAATCAAAGGGCATATGGTTATAAGCAAAATTTCCTCGAGGTATAGTGAAAATAGTTTTATGTTGGTCAGCTACAGCTACACTTATCTGATTATAACTTGAGAATCCATCTAACATGGACATCATTTTTGACCCAGTAAAAATTTTCAAGATGTGATCCATCATAAGCAAGGGATGATTATATTTTAAACTGGCTTGATTCAAATTCTTAAAGTCAACAAAGATTCTTATTTCTCCATTATTTTTGTGTACTGGAATAATGTTCGCCACCCAAGTGGAGTGATGAATTGGATAAATAATCCTAGCCTTCGACATCTTGTCAATTTCTTTAAAGATAGCTTCAACAACTTTTGGGTTATAATTTCTCAACTTCTATCTAAAAGGAGTTGCATTTTCTTTCAAAGGAATATGATGCTAAAACTACCCACATCTAAAATCTTTTAGATCATCATAGCACCAAACAAAGACATCCTTATACTTAATCAATAGTTTAATTAATTCATTTTTCTCCTCTGGTGAAAAACACCTACCAATGGAGATCCATTTAGGGTCAGTCCCACTTCCAATATTGATTTTCTCATATTCCTCCATTTTTTTAGGACTCTGGACAAGTTTGCCTTTAGTATATTCATCTTGTCTAGTGAACAAATGTTCTAGAGAGACCAATCCTTTAGGGATTTTGTTTCATTTTAATTGAATTACATCATATTTTGGATTGATCCCTAGATCAAGACTAAATTCTTTACATTCTATTTTATAACCTTCAAAATAAGTCCCAGGAATATATCAACATTCTTCAAAAAAAAATTGATCTATTTATTATTCTCAAAAACTTACCAATTTTTAGCATTATCTGAGACATTAGGATGATAGACTATTTATATTTTATATGAATCTCTTTTGAAATAAAGGTGTGGGAGAAGAAGAGAAGCTAATACTTCTAGAGAATCTACTCGAGTGTTCTAGTCTCTAGAAATTGCTTTAATAGAAAAGGCATCAAAACTTTCTATATAATGTCTTAATCTATTATTTTCAACTATGAAAATGCCTCTCACTTATTTGACAATTAATTCAGCATCTCCTTTTACCTTGAGTATTTTTATACCCTTTCCTTTAGCTTCATTTAACCTAAGCAATAAAGCTTCATATTTTACAATATTATTAGTGTTTTTAAATTCTAATTTGAAAGAGTAAGGAAAAGTTTCACCTTTAGGTGAGATCAACATAACTCCTGTTCCTTAACTAGTGGTAGCACAATTGCCATCAAATTCTATGGTCCATAGATCATTTGAATGATAAGACTTTGAGATAGATTTTTCTTTAAAATCTTCAGAGGAGAGAAAATAATTACCAAATTCACATTCTTCAAATAGAATCTCAGACTTAGGATCATCAAAAGGATATACTGTAAATTTACATTTAGGTTTAGGTTCTAGCTTAACTTTCTACTTTCCCACTAGAATTTTAGCTTCTAACCAATCGAATTTAATCTACCCTCCCAAATATTTGCAAAAATTCCTACTCAACAACATCCCATAACTAGCAAGAATATCTACTATTAAAATAGTTAACTTCACCTTTTTATTAGAATAAGCTGCAAGAGCAACTCGTGCATCTTTAATTTATCCGAGCAAAGAAATCTATTTTCCATCCATGGAATAACATCTACCAAATGTTTTTGTAATGGATAATCCTAAGGATTTGGCTATAGGAGAAGACATTATATTATCAGAAGCACCTGAGTCTATGATACAATTGCTGAGTTTATGGCCATTTATGAACAAAGAAACATAAAATGGGTTGGGTTTCATATCAGATGTATAAATAGTATTATCAAATTATTTGAGGGTCATTATAGAAGTATGAGTGGGTGATTCAAGTGGAGAAGTAAATAATTAGGCAATGGGAGACTTAGTGTTAACTTTTAATTAACTTTTAGGTTCAACTTGTATAGGATCATTTTTGACATATTTGACTAATTTATCAAGTTCTTTGGGTTTCAACCTGAGATATTCAGCAGGAGATATTTGAATTTTTGTAGACTTATAAAATTCTAAAATATCAAAATAAATCTCACAACCATTTCTATGTAATAATATACTTTCTTGTGTCTTAGCATCAGAAGTTTTAGTAAAAGGTTACTTACCTTTAATGAGTACTTCTTGAGCATTAGAAAACATTGGATTTTTTTGACTTTTGGTAAGTATAACACATGAAGGATTTTCAAGAGTAACCAATATTTCACCTCCTCTTTTTGAATCTAAATCATACTCTAGGAAGTGTATTTTCGAGTCGTCAGGTCTTTCAAAGGTCCTTTCTTCTTCATTAATCTCCCCTAAGACATCTTGAGTAGCAATCATTTGAGTATATCTAAGCATCTCTGGACAAGAATCTTCATCATGATCAGTAGTCAAATGAAATACACACATGTTATTTCTTCCAAGAGGGGCTTCAATAGTCAATCATTATTGTGTTGATGCAAGTGGTAATGTATTACCAGCTTTTGCTTGTTGATTTCTCATACCAATATCTTGATATGGTTGTTGGAATGAAGTACTAGTCTTTGGTAATTATTTTTTAAGGGCAACCATATCATTGACTAGCCTTTGAACTATAAGCTCTGTAGAGGATGAGGGATGAGCAATAGGTACTTGGACTTCTTTCATCCATTTCATGTCTATAATAAGATCATCATCTAACTCAACTGCCAATGATTGTGCATCTGTTAAATCAACAATTGCATAGAATTAATAAAGAAACATTTCTAATTCTTAGTAGTCAGTTTTTTAGTAGTAGGAATCTTGTGCACAATTCTATTGAATTTGGCTATAAATTCCCTCATGGGTTCATGTATCTCCTTGAGCTGAGTCAATTGAGAAAGAAGGGAATGTTCATCTTCTAAGCTTTTGAACCTATTTTCAAACATAGTTTTCATATCATTATAGTTTGTGATTGAGGAATCAGTTAGATGATAAAACCATTATTCTATAATATCACTTAGAGTTTACACAAAAAGTCTTATGGCTACATCTTGATGTTGCACGCCTAACACACCACATGCCACTGCAAAGGCACTTAGATGTTCCTCTAATGATTGTCTTCCATCTCCATTAAATTTGGTTAAATTTTCTCTTGCATTTTTAGGCAAAGGATTTAGGTTGGCCCCTAAATTTATAGGTCCTATGGCTACACCCCAAGGTTAGGCCATTAGAATAAAACTTATGGAAGAAGGAAAGATAGTAAAAAAAAGAGTTAAGGCTTGATAGACAGAGGATGAAGAGGGTTTAGGAGGGCTATGAGGTCTAATTTTAGTTTTTCTAACATGGATAGGAATATAAAGAAAATTTAAGTTTTGCAATACTTGAAAAGTAGAATCCTCAATTCCTTCTCTTTTCAAAGACCTTATGTATCTTTTGAAATCCAGCTTATGATATTATAATTATTAACTTTGAACTTTAGGGGTATTAATTCCTTGCTACATATTCTACTTGTCTCCTTCCTTGCTTGAGAAACAACAATCTTATATTATCATCCAATTCTTTTTTTTTTCTATTATTCTACTTGTTATTCTATAATCATCAATATTTCGATAAGAATGCCAAGCAAGAGTATTTAACTAACTAATTATATCTTCCTATTCATCTTGAAAACAAAGATTAGGTTGCAAAATAAGAATTATATTTTCATTTGAAATCACCATTTTTGTATCATATTAAGGTGACTAATCTTTTAGTAAAGATTTCAATTTTGATTCCCCAGTGGAGTCACCAAAAATTGTTCACTAATAGATTTTTCCTTATCTAAAAATGTTTTATTTTGAATCCATACCCTTATTTCAAGAACAGATAAGTTAAACAATAAATAGGTAAACTATTAAGATTAGTTCCCCTCTGAATTAAGGTACAATTCCTTTTAAGATTTTCAATGAATTTGAATATTCAGATACACTTTTAACTAGAAAGTGTTTTAAAGGTAAATTAACATCCACACATCAACATGTTATGAATGTGAGATTTTATAATAGCAATGGATAATAGATTACATAGATTTTATTTTGAATAATGATTAAATAGATAAACATATATATAGCTGAACTAGTAAAAATATAAAACACATATAATAAATTGTCTAATGGAAGAGTAATCACTATATGAAAGAAGATTTCACATAGAAAAGCTAATCTCAAATACCCAAATGCACAGATCTAAGTATGCAATAATAAATCCTCTTTTTCATTCACATATGAAAAATGTTTTAGACAAACATCACATATATTATCAAAAAATAAGTGGTCCAATTTTGAAAAAATTTAACTCCTTTTTCTTTTTTTCTATATCTGCTCATCTTTTACAATTAAAAATATATATAGTTGCCATAAATAATCCACCTATCAAACTAAACTAGAGTTAAAGTAACTCTAACCCATACATGATTTAGTTTTTTTAACAAATTCACTTAAAGATCAAGTTTTGAATAGAAAAGTAACTTAATAACTAAATAGAAGAAACTATGTAAGTAAAATCATTAATGAAGTGACAAATTAGGATCTCTAGATTTGCTCTATCTGATTGGGTAGACACATTGAGCTTTTCACTCCTAAAATTCCATAACAAACTCTTGAATTTTCATAATATTGGGAATGTTGATGTATATTATCCTTATTTTCTAGATGTTTTCTTCCCTCTAAATTTTCCCCATCTTTTCTTTATGTTTAGGGAGAGTGTCGATGTAGTGATAAAGAAGTGAATCTACCTTTTAAATTAGAGAAAAATCTTCAGTTGATAACTTGTCACTTTCTTTAATGATGTTGATCTTTTCTCTAAAGGACTGAATCATAATATTGATATCTTTTTCTATTTTTCCATCATCTTTTATTTATTTGATATCAATACTCTGTAGATCATGTTGTAATGACTGAATGAATTCAATTATTTCCTTGATCATTTTTTTTATTTCCATTCATCCTTGTTGGGATACTGAATTTCTCCATTTAATATTTTTCTTACTTACATATAATACATCTTCATCTAGACTTGTCAAGTTCTCTGACAAAAACTTTGTTATTCCATGCTCATCCATTTTCCTTCATCTTTTATCCACAAAGAGTTATGAATATTCAAATATTCAATAGTAATTGTGGCTAAATCATATATATTCTTCAATTTATGGATGAATTCCATACCTTTTTGAATGATGCTAACCAACCAATTATCAAATACCCTGGTATCCATTTTGCCTTTATGTATCTAGTCCAACATCCTTTGATTCATAGGTGATTTTGGATCAAAAGATAGGGGTAGTTAGGTGATCAGTTGTGAATCTAGACTATGAATGGTGTCAATGCAATCTACCATTGACTACATAGTCTATTTTAATTCTCTTTTATCTTTTTCATCTGTCCAAGTTCTGCTAACTATCCTTTTTTTGGATGCTTCAAGGTGATGCACATCTGTGGCACATGATGCAGTCCCAAGATCCACCTTTTCAATTGTAAAATCCTAAAATATAAGATCTTTAACTTCTTCATTGGTTCTTGGCCTAGCTATTTATGAATTCTAATTTACTATATTAGGGTTGACATCTACCTTGGATGTTGTTTTTAACTTTTTGGATTTAGGATTTTTCCCTAAACATTTACTCACCATATCCTCTAAGGGAAAATAAAAGGGAACTACTTTCCTTTTGTTGCTAATTGAGCTTTCTAGCCACTTGGGTGTAGAGGCCAAGTCATCTTTATTAGGATTTTTTTATCAGAAGGTACATTTGAAACAATCATTAGTTTAGTAGAATTAGAAGGAATCACTATTTGTTGATCTACATGTTAGGACCCGAGAGCCCAATTGATTACCATTTACAAGCAACTAAATGTGGAATTTAACCAGAAGCAATAAGTAACTAGAAACAAAAAATAACACAAAATATGAGAGACAATATCCAATTGTATTAATACTCTTCTAGAAGGAAATACAATAAAGAAGATGCCACAGTCTTCTTCCTTACACTCCTCTAGGGCTCCCACACCTCTAGGGCATAAATAGTAAATCTCTTCAAGAGCTCACTCTCTCAATTATGGTCACAACAATAAACTAAAACATAGAGTTGTTGTTCACCTCCAACCAATTAGTATCACTATTGCCAATACAACCGAGTATACACACATACTCCAAGTACGCAACGTACTCCAAGTAGATCTCATGTGATCTTGCTCCTTGATGTGTTGCTATCACCTTTGATCTTGCTACCCCATAGATCTCTTTTGACCTCACACACACACCTGTAGATCAATCGACCTTACTTACCCATGTAGATCTTCTACCTGATCTTGTAACAACCTACAGATCAACCCTTATCCTTTCCTCACCAAGTCCTTATGATTCTCCATACCAACACCCCTGTGGATCTTCTACTAGATCTTGATCTCTCGTAGATCTAGACTAACGTCATTTGATTAGACCGATGTCAGTTGCTCTACAACTCAACAACCTCTCAGTAACCTCCTCCATGTTTGCATTACTGAAGCTTTTAGCTCCACAACCTAACACTACACTAACTTATTCTATTATTGGTGAACTAGATTCTTTATCACCTTTGGCTTCTCCTGAATATTCTTTAGAATTCAAATCCACAATTACGTTTTTAGAAATATGATTCTTTCTCTTGCTTTGGGTCCTTGATCTAGTGGTACGAGGAGGCAGAGTAGTTACAAGGGTCTTTTCAAATTCTTTGATGAAAAAAATCCCTTCTAGTTTTTTCTCTAGAAGTACCTAATTCATAAATAGCAATAAGCTGATTAAAGGAGCTTACTTGAAACAAGGATTCAATTATTGATGTAAATTACCGAGAAGCTATGTTTTGAGCTCCCCCCAATTTTTTCTCTCTCAATCATTTCTCAATTCTCCTTATCACTGGGAGGGTCTTAACCTCAATTTTATCTTCTTCCTTTTTCTCTTCATCAATTTATAGAATAGGTGATTATTTTATCTTTACAAATTATGGATCAGTCACCTATTCATCATTGTTAAAAATTCCAAAGATATCCATATTCAAATCGACGGTAATAATTTTCTCTAAAGAGAACCTAGACCACAGTATTCTTCTGACTTCAAATTCATTCGAACAATCCTCCTAATAATCCTCTAAATGAGGGATATGTGAAAAACCTTTCCCAAGATCCAAGTTATCTTTGGTGAAACCTTTGCTATCAAATTGTGATCTAGCTATGAAGTATTGAAAATTGAATTTATTAAGATCCAATTCTAAATTCAAAGCATCAAAAGTTGACTTGCATGAATAAAATCCAAGTTTAAAAGGAAAAGATATACCAAATTTATTTTTTGTTGAGAATTTTTTATCTACATGTGTTAATTGTCTATAGACTTTTATTAACACAAATAAGTCAAAAACATACCTAGGTAACCTTAAAGGTTCATCGTCAAAACCCCCAACTCTAATATAAGTGAACTTGGAAAAATGAGTGAAGAAACTATCATAAATGTTGATTAATTGCATAGCTTCATCAGATAACCTTTCATTGATGTTTTTTGACAATTCAAATGTCATCCTCCCAGTAACAACATCATTGACTCTCTTATAATCCTCATAGTAATTATGCATTTGAAAATGTGAGTAATATTCATAAATTTTACTATCTTCAGCCAAGGGTTCATGTGGTAATCCTACCCATTGTCTTGTAGATGCTAGGCAATATAAGAGGTATGAAGACATATAAAACTCTTTATTTCCCAAAAAATTACTTAAACCCTGATGTAAACTTTCAGCTACAATTTTTTCCCAATCCAAATATTGCTCTACTTGGAGGATCAAGTATATGAAGAAGTACATCTAGTCTTCCCAATAATTTTCATGGGCATTGCCTTTTAGTCTGTGTAGTAATACTATAGTATCTTGTAATTATAGAATCATTTGATTTCTTGTTAATGGTCTTGGCAATCTTGAACCTCCTTTTTAGAATTTCAAAAGCTAATTCCTAGAAATCACGCTCTTGTAAATTGCTTTCTTTAATGAAAAGTAACTATAGGAAGAATAAATATTGAGTTTAGAGTATGGTTCCTTGGGAGGAATTCTCATAATAGACATTAGGGTTTGTCTATTGATATGTACAAAAACATTTCCATCTACAGTCCTGATGCACTTGTTCTAAGGTTCATATCTATTCATGCATTTAAGGACTAATTCAGGGCATTGGATAGCCATGAGAAAGGCCACAGCTTCAACCAAGCCACTTTCTATTATCTTCTGCATCATAAGATTTTATGCAATATTTCTAGACCTTTCCTTAAAATCTTCCAAGTCATATTGGACTAGAGAAGTGTCCCCAATTTTAGGAGGAGAACATATGAGACTAGGATGAAATCAAGACATGCAAATTTCATTGCTATAGGTTGGAAGATATAATGAAGATAAAATGTTTTGAACTCCTTAAATAATGTCATAATTATTAGATTAAACAAAATACAGAGAGAAAATGAGATTGAGAATAGTAGAGCACACATTCAATGTATTCAACCAAGCATGAAGGCCTATTAAATAGGCAAACAAATGAAATACCTATGAAGCGTGAGACGGGTATAAGAAAACTAACCTACGTCGGCTTGCATGAAATAACAAAGGATGAATAAACAACTAACCTCCTAACCAAAGTGGTTAAGGCAACTAACCAACATAAATTACCTTAGTAAATAACCTAAGGTAAATACAATAATATGTTAACACCCTCCCTTAATGACTAAACCAGAAACAAGACCAAGTTTATCTCTAAATTTTATGAACTTGTCTGTACCAAGTGGTTTGGTCATTATATCAGCTGGCTACTCTGCAGTGGGGCAGTAGAAGAGACTGATGTCTTCATTTGTAACCAACTATCGGATGTAATGATGGTGAACCTCAATGTGTTTGGTCCTGGCATGAAATACTGGATTCTTCACCATCTTCAAAACACTTTGGTTGTCACAAAAAATTGGAGTAGGCTTTGATGACTCAAACTGAAGATCCTCCAAAATTTTCTTTATCCACATGGTTTCACAACCTACACTGACCACAGCTTTATACTATGCTTCTATTGAAGATAATGCTACTGTAGTTTGTAGTTTGCTCTGCCATGAAAAAATTCCTGAACCAAAAGTGAAAACATACCCTGTTGTAGATTTTCTTGAATCAACTGAACCTGCCCAATCAGAATCAGAATATCTTGAAAGTTTAAAATCTACAGACTTCTTATACAGTATGCCAAAGTCAAGAGTACCTTTGACATATCTTAATACTTGTTTTGCAGCTAACCAATGGACTTCCTATGGTTTAGACATGAAGCGAGATAGAAAACTCACTGCAAAACAAATATCCGGTCTAGTGGTAGTGAGGTAAATGAGACTACCCACTAGCTGTTGATACACTGTTTCATTGACCGGAGGTGAATCAGTGTTTGTTGAAATTTTAGCTCCTATTTCCATAGGTGTGTGAGTTGGATTACAATCCATCATTATGAACCTTTCTAGCAATGAACTGGCATACTTATTCTGTGACACAAATATAGTATTACCACTTTGCCAAAACTCAACACCTAAATAGTATTTCAGTAGTCCTAAGTCTGTCATGTCAAAATTACAACAAACATTAGCTTTCATTTGTTGAATGAGACTATTACTACTCCTAGTGATGGCTATATCATCAACATATATAATGAGAATCAAGATATCATCACCAGACATCTTTACATAGAGAGTTGGTTCTGAGTTACACCTTTTGAAACCTGACTCCCTAAGATATGAGTCTATTTTTGTATACCAGGCTCGAGGAGCCTACTTAAGTCCATACAAGGACTTGATCAACCTGAAAACAAGATGTTCCTTACCAAAAACTTGAAAACCCTGTGGCTGAACCATGTAGACTTCCTCCTCTATATTTCCATTCAAGAAAGCACTCTTTACATCCATTTGGTGCACCTGCCATCCAAACTGAGCAGCAATAGCAATAATCAAATGAAAAGTTACCATCTTGGTGGTTGGAGCAAAAGTATCCTCATAATCAACCCCTTCCTCTTGTGCATAACCTTTTGCAACAAGTCTGGCTTTGTGTTTGTCCAAGGAACCATCTGCTTTGTATTTTACCTTATAAATCCACTTACAACCAATGGATTTATTCCCTGGTGGTAGTTCCATCAACTTCTAAGTATTATTTTTCATCAAGGAATCATATTCCAATTGCATAACTGATTCCCACTCAGACTTCCCTTTGGCCTCTGAAAAAGAATTAGGCTCAAATACTTGTGAAACATCAGTTGTTAGAGCAAGATTAACATGCTCACCTCTATTACCAAATTGCTTTCCTGATCTCAGTCTTCTACTTTCCACACCTTATGGCAAGTCTCCTTCTTTTAGTGCTTCAATTGTGGTAGTATACCACTTTGGCTTCTTTGGTTGTGATGCTAGAACCTCACAATGACCTATATCAATTCCCTCCCTGGAATGTGATTCCACTGATGAACAAGAATCCTGCTCATTTTTCACATTATAACTAATAATGGAATCATTAGATAATAATGACTCAATATTTGAAACTTGACCAGTTGCTGTGAAGTATGGCATTTGTTCATTTACTATGACATCTCTGTTTACCACAACTTTGTTAGTAGAAACATCAAGTAATTTTTAGGCCTTTGACTGATCACTGTATCCAACAAACATGTATGTTTTGATTTTTGCATCCAAATTTTTTCTCTTTTGACTAGGAATAACTACAAAAGCTACACAACAAAAAAATTTGAAATCACTTACATCTGGAGTTTGACCTGACCAAGCCTCCTTTGGAGTCAAATTCTCCAAAGCTTTTGTAGGGATTCTATTGAGGATGTATATTGTTGTATTCACTGCCTCTACCCAATACCTATATGGGACATTTTTGCTTTGGACCATACAGCGAGCCATGTCCATCACCGTCCTATTATGCCTTTCCACAACTCCATTTTGCTATGGAGTGTAAGGTGTAGTGTATTGTCTGTGTATGCCTTCAGTGGCACAAAAATCCTTGAACTATTTTGAGATGAACTCACCCCCATTATCCATTCTAAGAGATTTCACTGGCCATCCTACCTATTTTTCAACCATAGCTTTCCAAGTAAGAAAGTTAGAAAAATAATTAGATTTCTTTACTAGAAAGTATACCCACTTTTTCCTAGAGAAATCATCAACCAGTAACAGGAAATAATGGGCACCAGAAGGGGTAGGTGTTTGCATTAGACCATGCAAATCTGCATGTACCAAATCCAATACTCTGTTTCCTCTCGAAGCTTTACCAACATCAAATGAATGTCTAACTTGCTTCCCCAACTGACATCCAGTACATGCATGATGACTATGTCGAATAGAAGGAATCCCCTTAACCATCTTAGTCTTACTCAATGTAGTCAAATACTAAAAATTCAAATGTCCATACCTTTCATGCCATAGTGAACTTGTGCTATCAACTGCTGCAAGTGCACTTTCCTTTGCTTTGATTGGATCTACAAGCTTATACAAGCCTTTCTCACCAATCCCAATAGCAATAATATTGTTATCTTTAGTGGTGACTAAACATTGTTGTTCTTGAAATTTTACAACAAAATCAGATTTTGAGGTGATTTCACTTATTGAAAGAAGATTTTTGTTCATATCCGGTACATACCTAACATTCTTGAATGTATAATTTACTATACCATTGAAACTTATATGAACATTACCAAATCCTTTCACAAAATATGTTGTACCATCTCCTAAAGATACATATTCATTACTACTGTTATCTTCAACAAAATCCACATACCAGTCCTTATGGCATGTATAATGGCGAGATGCCCCTGAATCAAAGTACCAAGCTCAATCCACCATAGAATTACCACTAAAAGCCATGAAACCAAAATCTAGTGATTCCTCGCCTTCACCTTTAGCTACATTCGCATGATGAGCTTTCTTTCTAGGGTTAGCCATATCCTGTTGTCTTTTCCTGTAATCTTTCTTAAGGTGACCAAATTTCTTACAGTAAAAACATTTCCATTTAGATCTCTTATTACCACTTACTTGTGAAGATTCTGATGGATAGCTATTTTTACCAGACTGCTTACCCTTTTCCTTGATAAAGAATGCATTCTCTATGGAAGTGGATGTAGACAACACTACATGCTCCTGTTGTCTCTCCTTTTACAATAACAATGTAGACAATGTTTCAAAATCCAAAGTCTGCATCTCAACAATCATGTGCAAGGACTCCACAAATGACTCAAATGATGGTGGAAGATTTTGTATAACAAGTGCAATCAAATCTTGCTCATCAACAGGTTTTTGCACTACTTTCAACTGGTCACTGATGTCCTTGATCTACAATAAAAACTCAAAAATGGAGCCACCTTCTTGCATCTTAGTGGAAAACAACAAATTCTTCAAATATAACACTCTACCAGCTTTAGAAGCCTGATATTTTGAAGATAAAGTTTTCCATAAATCTGATGCTATAGTCACATTTCTGACCTCTGAGATTAGATTATCTGCTACTGATAATTTTAACAACATGAGAGCCTCACGATGACATTTATCATAGTCATTGGTCACAGTGGCAGGCCTTTGCTCTTTACCGAGCACTATTTGATCAATATTTAGATATTCACATATTGTCAAAACCTTGTGACTCCATAAACTAAAGTTCTTGCCAGTCAATTTTTGAGAATCTGGTAGTAACAGGTGTTGAATACTAGCCATTTTACCTAGTTTTTCATGAAAATGATAAAATCAAAAAAACTATAATAACTTTTTTTAAAGAAAAATTCCTTCTACACTGATTCTATATTGACACTGAACAACCTTATCCATTTTCGGCAACAAACCCAATACCATTTGCAAGATCACAAAAAATCTACCACTGAAACAATTAAATCAGGAAAACTACAATTCTGATTTAAAAAATTCTTTCTCCGTTGACATCCAAATAAAAAACCCAGAAAATGGTAAAATTTTTAGCTTTTCGGATGATCCCATGATTATTAGTCAGCGGTAGGTCCCCAATAACCCTTAGAGCAAGATTAACATGCTCACCTCTATTACCAAACTGCTTTCCTGATCTCAATCTTCTACTTTCCACACCTTGTGGCAAGTCTCCTTATTTTAGTGCTTCAATTGTGGTAGTATACCACTTTGGCTTCTTTGGTTGTGATGCTAGAACCTCACAATGACCTATATCAATTCCCTCCTTGGAATGTGATTCCACTGATGAACAAGAATCCTGCTCATTTTTCACATTATAACTAATAATGGAATCATTAGATAATAATGACTCAATATTTGAAACTTAACCAAGTAAGTAAAGGAAACAACTTATAGTAAGAGTAAAACTCACCTTTAAATTTATCTAAAATCACTATGAATTTGAGCAATCAAATATCTTATACCACATGTGTTGTTCTCCTTTGTATCACCCAGTATGATTGTTTACTAAATTTGAATTGCTCTCTTTTGATACAAATATTAACTAGATTGAATAATTAAATTAAAATAATGCATCTAATCATGCTTGATAAGACACACATTTTGACATATGCATTAATGGCAAGCATTTTTGTACTCATGATTTTGATGGGTAATGATTATATGTAACCTCATGAAAATTCAAATTTTCTGCTTTATAATAAGTTTAAGATATATTATCCTCTAAATCTCCCTCTAATTTTAACTTAGAGAAAGCCTCGGGGATGAGATGAGAGTATAGTCATTGAACCATTGAACTTTTGAAAATGTGGTTCAACTTTGGGGTTCAATGATACGAGATGAACTACATAGACTGACCAATAGTCATATGATCTTTCCACAAACTTTGAACTTTGAAACATTAAACCATTGAAAATTTTAACTCTACTATGTAGGTTCAAATGTTAGGTTCAAGTGATAAGTTCAAATGATAGGTTCAAATGGCAGATATAAATGGTAGGTTAATTTATACAAGGAAATTGAGTGAACATGACTCTTTACAAGACATTGAGTATTTAACTTTTGAACCGTTAAAATTTTGAACTCCAAAAAAGGGTTAAATTTAAACTAAAAGGTTCAAAGTCATAATCAAAATACATAAAAGGGCAAATAATTCACTTTGAGAAATATTGAACCATTGAACATATTGAACTCTTAAATCATTGAATTTTTGAACTATTGAACTTTTGAACTCTGAAAAAGGTTCAAGTTCAAAGGTTCAATTATTTTAAGAATTTACACATGAAAGGCAATAAGCAAGTGAACTTATTTTATGGAAAAATTCATAAAAAATTGAATAAGGATGACTCAAAAGGTAACAAACTATATGCCTAAAGAAAACTATGAACCCATAAAGGGTCCCACCAGGTGCGCCAGAATGTTTCCTGGTATTTCTTACTCTATTTTTTTAAATTTTTAGGAAAAATGAGAGAAACAAAAGATGAAGGGTTTTTACCTAGTAAATGTTTCACTCATTGATGACCAGATGAAGTGAGATCTCTTTTTCGATGAGGAAGGACTACCTACAATTAGACCAAACTAAACCAACTTATTTCTTAGACAAGTATGAAGGGTGGGCTACCTCGAAACATGTTAGATCCAAGAAGTAAAATATCCCTTGGATGGATATCAATCCACTACCCTAATTATAAAAATGTTCTAACAATAGAAATAAAAGATGATAAATTGATAAGAACATAAATGCTTATGCAGGAAAGTAAATAACATACCAAATCAATAGAATATGTAGCACAGTGGGTCAATGCCAAGCATAAATATATCAAAGTTAGGTTCAAAGGGTCTGGGTAGGGTCTATAGATAGGTTAAAAATAGAGATACGGTCTGATTAGGTGTAAAAAGGGAAGAAATAATAATTTGTTCTTTTCTTTGATAGTGACTGTCGGTGGTTAGGCTGACCAGTGATGGTTGTCCTAATTGGTGGTGTTTAGATAACCAATGATGGTTAATGTAATTGGTGATAATTACAATA